>JAKOGI010002587.1:0-99043 GCA_029747015.1 Carnegiea gigantea
ATATATATATATATGTATATGTATATATATATATATTAACTTGGTCATCAAAGTTTCCAACAATGAGTGTTTCATATATAATGTATCTGTTACTTAATCTAGAGTCTAATCAAAAAGTCTGCAATTTCTATTTTGTTTTAGTGTCTATGCAACAGAAAATATCTATAATGTCTGGGATCATGACTCATCACCAGTCTGTAGGTCGAATTCAACGGAAGATGGGGGGAAGGATGAGGACATTCCCTATCTCTCTCTGTATGTGATGGTTGGCTATTGAGTGTTGGCCTCAACCTCGAAAACCAAAGCCAGCATGCTTATACTGAGCAAAAACAACACAACACAACCAATTGTCTTTCCATAATCATAGAGTACAAGCGAGCAACAGAAAAAATTTCATCTTCAAAGACGAGTTGGCGATTTCAAACTCACATACTGAGAGAGAGAGAGAGAGAGAGAGAGAGATGGAGATAGAGCGAGAGGTCGAGAAATGGATATTGTGAAAGTGAAGGGGCTCCCTGAGGTCAGGGAGCCAAGGATGGAAGGGAGTGGGTGCCAACTCTGACGCTGGCATATGGGACGGAGAGAGAGAGAGGTTACTTGCTAGGGCAGGGAGGCAGGCAGCTTGCTATCTCAAGTCACTGTTGCTGCAGTGTTGCCTCCTGTGTGTTATTGTAAAAGTGAAACGTGCAGCCGTGAAGGGCAAACTACGAGTCATCAACTAAGCTCACTAACCCCGCCCCCAAGAAAACCCTAACTTTTATTCGGTCCGTGGTCCACCTGTCCACTGGTCCAGACTGGGACTGAACCAAAGACCAAACAAGGCCAGACAACAAACTGGAGACCAAATAGAATTCACCCAATTCGATCTGGTCCAGGCCGGTCTGCGGCCCAGTCTGATTCTGGCCCAAATAATGAACAATCCTAATGATACTCAGCAAGTATGTTATGGATGTTCACCAAACATAATACTTATGTTCACCGAATGTTATACTAATGCTCTCTAGATATATTCTATTGCTTACTAGATATGATACTAATACTTGCTAAATAAAATACGAATAATCACCAAAATCTTTTCAATTATTCACCATAAATCAGCTTTGGCTGAATATAGTATACTAAAACAAGATATTTAAAAAAAACCGAATAATAAGCCCATCCTCGTCTTATATACCCTGATTCATCATAAAAGGGATAATTATAAAGTCCAAACTAGCTTTCAAACCTGTGCTACGCACAGTTTGTTTTAAAATTTTAGCTAAAATATTGTTAAAAATATCATAATTAATCTTATAATTTAAATTTTCAGAAATAACAATATTAACATATCTATATTTATTTCCTTTTTTTTCTTCATTGAAGTAGTTGAAAAGCTACTACTCATTATGATGACTTTAAACCACATATTATTTTAATATTTATTTTTAAATAAAAACTTAATAAATGCTTACCAGGACAGGTGTCACGACCACAGCGTTCGAACTAACTTGTATATTTGTCTGTGCGTGTATGTGTGCGGGTGTCTATATATATACACACACATACACATATGTGTGCGTGTATATATATGTATGTATGTATATATTATTATTATATATAGATATATATATATATATATATACACATACATAAATACATACATACATATATATCTATCTATATATATACATATAAATAACATATATATATTAATATATAGATAGATATGCATGTATATATATATAGATATATATATGATATCTATATATATCTATTCTATATATATATATATATATATGTTATGTATATATATTGTTATAATTACTATATATATATATATATAGTAATCTATTATTATATTATATAATATATATATAATATATATAGCACATCATACATATATGTGTGTGTGTGTGTTGTGTGTGTGTGTGTATTATATTATATTATATATGTATGTATATGTATTGAAATATATATAGATATATATTGTACATATATATAATATATATATATATATATAGTGTATATATTATATATATATATGTTATTATATATATGTAGATCCTCTGTACATAAATATATATATTATATATGTACATATATATATATAATATATATATATAGGTATGTAGGTGTGTGTGTGGGTGTATATATTATATGTATATACTATACATATACACATACATTACAGATATAGTATATATATATATATCTATATATATATATAGTATATATATATATATGTACATATCTATTCATACCATCTATATATATACACACACACCACCACACACACACACACCACACATATATATATATATATATATATATATATGTGTGTGTGTGTGTGTGTGTGTGTGTGTGTATGTGTGTGTGTGTGTGATTAGTAATATTTGCCAAAACAAAATCTAAAATCTTATAAATGGTCATCCAAAAGGATAATAATGTCTAACCAGTATAATACTGGTGCTCATTAAACACAATTTAATTGCTCACCGTATACAATATCAATACTCAATATAAGATGAATGCTTGACAATTTTTTTTTTCCCAAGAATTCATTGTAAATTAAATTTAGTTGAATAGAATATATTTAAAAAAAATAAGAGACAAAGTGAATTGTAAAACTCGTTTTTACTTTCTATTCACTATTTCATGAAGTTTACAAATTCTTAAAAGTTGTAGATGCTTACCAAATAATGATGCTAATGATAGCCAAAATGAATACTAATGCTCACTAAATATGATGAAATTGATTACCATATATACACATACTTAACCCGCCATATACCTTTTTTTTGGAAGTGAGAGTTGGAGGGGGTTTCATTCATGTAAATCAAGAGTACGTATAAGGTTTCTCATACTTGACCACAAAAGCAATGCAACTTGGCCTATCTTCTACCTAGACCCTCTCCCCTTCAAGACATGAAGCATGTTTTGCTAGCTCATGGGCAACACTATTTGCAGTTCGACTCACATGACAAAAAAAAAATAGCAACAAAGAAAGGAATTAAACTAATAGCATCATTTATAAAGACTCTAGCATAGGTCATTCTGTTACCTCCCTGTAGTGCATGGATAACCCTCAATACATCAAACTCCATCACTAGAACATATCTACCTGCTTCCAAAGTAACCTTCAAGCCCTAGTACACAACAGAAGTCTCAGTAGTTTCCATATCCCACTCTGCATTCACCTTGTTGCATGTAGCAACCACATGTTTACCCCATGAATCATGGATTATCAAGCCACATCCCTTTCCACTCCCTCTGTCAATTGCTGCATCAACATGTGCTTTGTATGTAACCCCTTGAGGTGGTGACCATTGGCTTTGGCAAAGTATCAAGAACCTTACTGGATTTTGCTTCCTTCTTATGGCCTTCATGAATATGTGCCAACCATCGCTTACTCCCTAAAGTGCGTGAATCACATCCCATTGTTTGTTTTTAAAAACCTAGTCATTTTATCCCTTTCCAAATAGAATATACAATAGCCATGAATAACCATCTGTTGCCGCAATCCATGGTCTCAAACAATCTATTGCGCGATTTCCTAAGTCCAACCGAAAAGGAAATACTTCTTTACCCATGTACAGTCAACAAGAACATAAGAAGTAGTTTCATAACACTCGCCATAAAAAGGGCAATAAACATCAATGCGCATACCTCTTTTGCAGAGGTTGTCCCGAGTAGGCAATATGTCATGGCTGGATCTCTATGCAAAATTCTTGATTCACGGAATAGCATTGGCCTCCCATACCCTGCCCCATCTCCCATCATGATAACTTAAAGAATCAGCTTGGAAAGTCCCCTTTGGAGCGAACTGGGCATCCCTAAGCAAACAATAGGTCGACTTAACTAAATAAACCCCATCGCCCTCATGCTGCCAAGTTATGTAGTCCTCCTCCATTATCTGATCTAGGGGGATAGTTTTGATTTCTCGTGCCTAATGGGGTAGAAACAGCGTATCAATGGACTCCCCTCGCCATTGTCTTAGTGTCGAATTGATGAGTTCACAACAAGGGAACCCACCATATGCTTGTCTTACACATTAGTAATTATGAGCATAAATTTCACAGGGGAAGGGGGTGTTTTAGTTTGTTTCTCTCTATTTTTTTCCGAATAGTTGTTTATAAAATTATTTTGATTATTAAGAATATAAAAGGAATGGATATTCACCATATGTTTTATACGTCACTTGTTTTAGAGCTTTTGTTTGTTTATAATTTTTGTCAATATTATAATACTCATTAAATATAGCTCAAATGCTCACCATGTATACACATACTAACTATGTTGTACACATGCTTGTCTAATGCCCAATCAATGCATTATTTATATTTTGTTGGCAACATCGAACATACCCAAACTTACTCAAATAATTTTTTGATCCAAAGAATAAGTGGATAATGTCAAAAGACGGAAGGGTTAGGAGAAAAAAGAAGTTTTACATTTTGTTGGTTGTAATGCAAAAAGGGAAAAGAAGTGAAAATGTTTAAAAAATAGGGAAAAAAAACAAAGAGGGCAAGAAAAAGGAAGAAGATGCTAAAATTAAAGTCTGCACAAATTGAATCTCGGACGTCACTGACACACCCGTAAGTGCGCGAGTGTCGTAGTATAGATTAAAAGATCATCCTCAGGGACCAAAGTAATCTATCAAGCCAAAAGCCTATTAGAAAATGCTAAGCAATTACTTAATCGAGGATTTTGATTTGACAACTTCTAATTAACTGATTCTACATTCAATCAAGGAAAAACACCTAGGGATTTATTTAGCTGAGAAAGGTGTTGGATCAATATGATTAACATGTCTTTTTCTCTAATTGGATAATTTTAAGGAATTGCAATCGATTTAGAATTTAGTCTATTCTTTTGAAATCGACCAAATTGCCTAAACTAAACCAAAATCATTCTTTCAAACAAATTTGTCATAGTCTAAGTTCAATATTTTTGATTACTCTCTCATCCTCCGAACATGCAAATTTCTCTTTCAAGTCGTCGCTATATAAGGTCTCATCAAGTAGTCCAACAATCGAATTTCACCTTTGAGTTCTGCATTCAATTGTCTCAAGGGTGCAACCAAATTTAGCCAAGTCCACTCACAACAAGATAATCATCTGATAAAATGAAATCAAACCAACATGAAAAGAAAGCACAATTCTATTGAACTAAAATGATCTAACTACACTTCCATTAACAAACAAATCCTTAGATAAGATAAACTACTCGCTCATGATTAAAAATTAAACAACTAACTAAACGATTCAGCGAGATCTGAGAGGGAAAGGTTGGCAATGACAATCTTTAACAAAGTCTTTGAATCACTAACAAAACCGAGTTCCTCACACAAGATTCTCACGTGCACAAAAATCAACTAAAATTCGAACTGCAAAAAGTAAAATTTTGTGAAATAAGAATGACTATCTATGATAGTGGATCCTCTTTCCTGCTGCTGAGGGACACATTTTTTAGCAAGAACTCAAGCCTTTTCAGCCACACAGCCGAAGGGAGACGAAGAGGCCACAGTTACACAGGCACCACTGTCTGTGGCAGACACCACGGTTAGACCGTGGTCTTGGCTAGAACCGAATTCTTTACTCTTCCCTTATTCCACGGGCATAGAATCTCAGGGGCATCCGTGGTTGGTCAATATAAACTCAAATGAGGGTCAAATGCAGGGTCAAATGATCCAAATTCCTGCAAATATCATCAAAGAACTATACCCAGGCATAAAACAAGAATTCAAGTATAAATGGCAACTTAAAGTACACAATTCTCCCAAAAACACCACAAAATGGCCTTAAAATGATATACTCATTAAGCACTTATCAAACTCCCCCATGCTTGAACTGTTGCATATCCCTAAGTAACGCTAAGACCAAAAATTATTCAAACCTCCTCAGGATAGACATTGGTAGCATTTACTGGCAAAGTCGATCCAAAGTTAGCCCAAAAAAGTGCAAAAATCATTTGGCAAACATATTAGGGAATGAAATTTTTAAAAACCACTTGATATAGCACAATGTCTAGTTTGACTCAATCCACCCAAATCATCAAATACAATCATTTACCATATGAAACAAATGGAGCTAGCAATGCCGGTAGAACCTCACTATACTCATGTGGCATTCATCACTCATGTGTTTGAAAATATATGAAGGTTCTCTCAATTCTCATTTCATAGACTCAAATCTACCATAAACTTGACAAGACTCTCTAATTCACCATTACTAAAATGCAAACATAGTAGACAATCATGAGGACTTTTATAAGGTTGCAACAGGGCCATGGGTAAAGGTAAGAGGGGAACAAATGTTTTGGAAATGTGGAGCTAGAAGCCATAGACTAAGAGTTAAACGTTTGCAATGCATTATACAACATCCTTCCTAGACCAATACAATTTACCGACAAAATACATCCCCATTTGAAGAGATAAAGAGTTGAAAGTCATAAATATTTTACAATCCCAACAAGGCTAACGCTCTTTTTATTATTCCCTTTTTTTCCCTCCTCTCTTCCTTTTTTTTCTTTTTATTTCGTTTTTCTTTTTTTTTTTTTTTGTTTCTCTTTTCTAAAGAGTTAGCTAAGGGAAATCCATACCAAACTTTGAATTTCAACGGTTCCCTAAGCTTTGTACAACAAAACAAGGGGCTTCTTATATCAAACAAGAACACACATCCCTTCATCAAACGACCAAATCCACCAAAAAGATCTCAATACACCTTACTAGTTCTCAATTAAACTCGATGCAAAAGGATGAAATGCCCCTCTAATCTTGGCTTAAGGGGTAGATAATTATTTGGCCGTAGGTTGTAATAGGAGGTTCAAATCAGTAAAAGCGGATATAAGCTCGAAGGGGCTAGCAAGGGATATAATACGCAACAAGGGTGGCTATTTGGTCTTTGGTGTTAACAAGTCAAAGAATGCCTCAATCATATAGCCTAAATGCATATATGAAACGTTATCTTGAATGAGAATCAAAGGAAGTTCTAGGGAAATGATGTCAAGGAAGAGTCGCACATGAATTGACAATAGACTAAATTGATAAATTAGTCTTTAAAAGCTCAAAGCCCTAAGGGACATCTACCAAGGTCATAACTAGCTCATTAGTAAACACATGCCAAAATTCATGTAAAGAGGCATGGGGTAATCAATTCGCACTCAACATATGGTCAAAACATGAAACTCCTCTTTCCAAAACTCATTCTCAAATATTTTTATGCACAATTGGGCAAATCAAAGGATCAAACTAAACCGAAAAGTCTACCTAGTCTACAAAAATATCATCGGAGGATTTTTTTGGCTTTTTTTTCATTTTTCCTTTTTTTCTTTTTCTTTTATATATATATATATATATATTTTTAATGCATGCTCCTAGCAACAATACCAAGAAAAATGCAAAAACTATAAAAAGAAACTATAAAAAAAATCCTAAAAGGCACGAATAATATACTTCTAAAATGCTTCTAACCATATAAGATTAAAACCTACAATGAAACTCCAAAAATTATCACAAATAATATGTACAATACAAAAGCACACCAAACCAAATCAGGCATTAGACGTCATCAAATACTGACTAACTCCCCCATGCTTGAACAACACATTATCCTCAATGTGTGCACTTAGTAGAAAAAATGGAAGGGGATGTAGTAAAAAGCAATTAAAAAAGGAGGTGGGGGAGGAGGATGGGGTGATTGGTCATAAGAGACATGCCAATCTCACTAGGTTTCTAAACAAGTGCTATAATCCTGAAAGTATTGAGTTTGGGTAGCAAGCATCTCACGGAGCTCGTCGTGGTGCTGTTGGACAAAGTCACAAAGACCAGTGTTCTCAAAAGCAACATATACTCGGAGGGATACTTGCTTCTCCTAGATGGACCTAAGGGTGGCTTGGAGGTCAGCCCAGTCAGTATGGGGTGGTTGGGAGGAAGAACTAGGTTCGGCTTGACTATCATAAGGGGGTGGTGGGGTGCAAGTTAAACAACCTCGGCATCGCCAGGTACCCAACTAAGGTTAGCGCGATGAAGTAAGGTCATTTGATAAAGATTGGGAAGTGGCAAAAGCTGATCCCCGGGAAAATTCCAGCACAAACGTCCAGCCTCTACTTTACAAAAGTTAATTATCTCAAAAGCGGCTTGATCAAGCTGCTCGAACCCAGATACTCTATCCTTGGGGTTGGGCTTAACACCAAAAAATCTGACAATAGTTATGACAATACCACCAATGACTATCCTACCCTTAGTGCTAACAGCAACACTATACAACTGCCTGGCCAAAAATGACCCAGGGTCAAGCTGGACACCATCAAGCATACAAGACAAGAAATAAAACTCAGATAATCTTAAGACATTCAAACTATCATCTCGAGCAAAGAAACAGCAAGCTAGGACATGCTGAGCTACCTGAATACAAGGGTTTCTAATATGTGTGCATTTAGAAGAACTAGTACTGTACCTAACACTCCTCAAAAGCTCGCCCCAAAATACATTTAGGTTGAATTCACAGGGGACTTGTCAGCTTGGTAAATCCATGTTAGGTGGAAAACCAAATATACTGTTAAAGGTACCTAAGTTCAACTCATGTAATTATCCTTGCAAATAAAATGAAATGTACCCCGCTTGACATTGAGGCCCTTTAGTGACCTAAACATGAAGTGTACTCAAGAACTCTAAGGTTAGGTCCCGATATGTATGCTCCTTTAGTTTAATGAAATGTCCCATACCACCCCGTCCAAACAACCACCAAATATCATCTAACATTCCTAAACGTCTTAATAATTCCTCATCACAATAACGAGTGGCCACAACTATGCGTTCATTCAAACAAGCATATCTACCAACATGATTGGGGTTGATTAAACTAAGAGGGTGAGGAATGTTAGCTTGAGCTCGTGCATTGGTGGAAATTCGAGAGGTCCGTTGACGCCAGGATGGTGCTTGACTAGATGATCCTACCTCCTTAATACTCCTGTGTCTCTTGGTGGGTGCCATGATTACGAAAATGGAAGAAAAATTGAAACTAAAACCTAAAAAATAAAATTTGAGAAGAAAAAAATGAAAAATTTAAGTGAAAAAAAGAAGAATTAGAGAGGGAAGAAGATGGTTATGGAGGATGGGTGAAGGTGAGATGAGGTTGAAGAAGAAATGGTGGAAAGAGGTGAAATTCATGAGAGAAAGAGAAAGATTAAGTGAAGAGGAAGGATTTGGAGTGAAAATGGAGTAAGAATGAGAAGAAATGTGGGAGAATTGAAGGTTTAGTAATGGCGGGTTTAGAGAGAGAAAGAGGGAGGTAAAGAGAGAGTGTCGAAGAAGAAGAAGAAGATGGGAAAAGTTGGATGGTCGCCGCGGTCAAAACCCTTGACCGCGGCCCATAGCAGCTCACCACAGTCCGTGAGGGTCATCACAAGCAACCGTGGTGTCTGCTGGACACCAAAAATTTTTATTTTCCTAGTTTGGCACCCCACGGCCCCTTGTGCTGGGCTGCTTGGTCGTGGTGCCAAACATCTTTTGTTCTTTTCTTTAATTTCTTTCCTTTCTTTTCTATGCCATGAAAAACTACAAGTAACAATGAAAATCAAAGGTAAAAAAAAGAAACAAAAAGGCTTAGGTTACCTCCCAAGAAGCGTTCTTTTAAGGTCAAGAGCTTGACCATACTTCTATACTTGGTCTGGATCAGTGAGTGTATGGGCATCATTTTTATCACGAACCATAAAATCAAACATCTTCAATCGAAGGTAACACCTCAAAAGCTCAGGTTGGAGGTCCTTCGTCATCATGAATTGATGCCATAGTGCACTGTCAGCGTACAGGACAAATCGTGTACGTGGCTCATCAAACTGGCCACTATCATCTTGTTCACTCCATAGGGGGCAAAGAGAGAACAGTTTGAGCAAACCTGCAATAATCACTCATAGCAAATTCATCAGAAACAAAGGCCTCACCCTTGGGTATGCTGGGCGGCATAGGAGCAGCAAACACCACCTTAACATGCCCTTGGTTGGGGTCCTCAGTAGAAATCCAATCAAAATCAAGAGGATCTTGACAATTCAAGATATCCTCCATGTCAATCTCAGGGGAAAGGGGAAATGCATACAATAAGGAAGAATTAAGAGAAACTGCTTTCTCCTCCATATAGCATAACATAGCATAACACCCTTGTACTTCAAATGTTATCCACCCCTTTTTACATCAATATGGTAACCTACTATAGCTATGAAGGGCCTACCTAGTATAATTTGGGCATCATCGGTCTCAGTCATATCAACAATGATAAAGTCTTCCAATACCCAAATATCTCCTATTTTGACTGGCACATTCTCTAATTTGCCTAAAGATTGCGTTTCAGAACCGAATCCTAACTGTAGTGAAAAGGGTGTGGGTTGTAATGGCACTAAGTGAAGCTTATGAAACAAAGAGTATGACATTAAACTGACTTTCATTCCCTATAAATGTCATAGCCTTGCTACCATCATTTCTTTCCTTACTCCTAACCATGATTATTTCTCTACCCTCTTCAGTTGGTGTGTCCTTGGGGTTAATAAAGTCCTCTACCCCTTCCTTCAAGGTGATACAATTACATTGCTTACGAGGGTTAGATTCTGGTTTACTCAGGAGTCTATCTAGGGTTGTAGATGAAAAGCTAGCATGTTGGGCAATTTGGGCTTCCAATATCTTGTTGTGAGTTGTAAGTACGTCAACCTTAGAGACTAATTACTTTATATACTCATCTTGCTTTTGTTGTGCCATAAGCAAACTTTCCATCATAGCCTCTAAGTTAGACTTTTGGGGTACTTGTGGAGGGAAAGGAGATCTTTGAAAACCGGGGGGTGGCCTAGCATTCATTGGGGGCATATTCGCAGGGTTTGGATTAGACCTATATAGAAAATTCGGATGATTCCTCCAACTCAGATTGTAGGCATTAGAGTAAGGGTAATTGGCCGGTCTCGAGTTGAAGTTTTGGACATAGTTGACTTCATTAAAGTCTTAGAAAAAAGGACTCCCAACTTGATAATTCAAAGTCACATATTCAATAGAACCATAAATTTCACATGGGGGAGGGGCACTAGAATTCACAGCATTAACATTTATACTTTGAGTCATAGCATCAACTTTAGCAGAAAGCAAAGTAAGTGCATCAACTTTAAGCCTACCTCCAACCCGCTTGGATTGGCCTCGTTTAGTGGACCATTGGAAATTATTGAGCGCCATCTCCTCAATCAAAGTATAGGCCTCGTCTTCAGTTTTATTCATCAAAGGTCCTCCTGTCGCCGTATCGATAGTGGACCTCATAGGTTTGGTCATACTATTATAGAAAGCTTGAACAATCATCCATTTTTTAAGACCATGATGAGGGCATAATTGTAGCAAACCCTTAAATCGCTCCCAAGCCTCATAGAGCTGCTCATCATCCCTTTGAGTGAAGTTGGTGATTTGATTCCTCAAACTTGTCGTTTTGCTCGGTGGAAAGAATTTGGCGAGGAAAGCTCTAGTAAGCTCATCCTATGTGGTGATACATCCCGAAGGCAAAGAATGCAGCCATGCTCTTGCCTTATCCCTATGTGAGAAGAGAAATAACCACAGTCGGATGCCATTGGTAAAGACTCCGTTAAGTTTCAATGTGTCACACACCTCTAAAAAGACCGAGAGGTGTAAGTTCGGGTCTTCTAAAGGGGTGCCTCCAAATTGGGATTGTTGCACTATAGAAATGAGAGTCAGCTTGAGCTCAAAATTATTTACGTCAACCTTAGGGCGCGCGATGCTTGAAGCGATTCCTTGGACTCCAGGGGTAACAAAATCTCTAAGCGTCCTTCTTTGGTCACCTCCTCCTCCCACCATATTTGGTGAAGTTCTTCTAGCCTCACGCCTTTGTTCCTCAAGTTTTTGCTTCTTCCTCCTTAAACGGAAAGTCCTCTCAAACTCGGGATAGGGTTTATATAGAAATGGACTTCGCATAAACGGGGAAGATTCCTGCAAGCACAATCACCAACACTACCAATGCAATCAAACAATAAATATGAAAGAAAAAAACAAAAGAAAATAAAACACTTAGTCACTTTCGTAAGACTAACTCAATAGTTAACAAATTAATCCCCAGCAATCGCTAAAAACTTAAACATGTCCGCACGCACACGGGTGTCGTAGTATAGATTAAAAGATAGTCCTCAGGGACCAACGTAATCGATCAAGTCAAAAGCCTATTAGAAAATGCTAAGTAATTACTTAATCGAGGATTTTAATTTAGCAACTTCCAATTAACTGATTCTTATTCAATCAAGGAAAAAGGTCTAGGGATTTGTTTAGTTAAGAAAGGTGTTGGACCAATATGATTAACGTGTGCTTTTCTCGAATTAGATAATTTTGAGGAATTGCAATCAATTTAGAATTTAGTTTATTCTTTCGAAATCGACCAAATTGCCTAAACTAAATCAAAGTCGTTCTTTCAAACTAATTTGCCGTAGTCTAAGTTCAATATTTTTGATTACTCTCTTATCCTCCCAACATGCAAATTTCTCTTTCAAGTCATCGCTATATTAGGTCTTATCAAGCAGTCTAACAATCGAATTTCACCTTTCACTTCTTCATTCAATTGTCTCAAGGGTGCAAGCAAACCTAGCCAAATCCACTCACAACATGATACTCACTTGATAAAACGAAATCAAACCAACATGAAAAAAAAAAAGCACAATTCTATTGAATTAAAATGATCCAACTACACTTTCATTAACAAACAAATCCCTAGACAAGATAAACTACTCGCTCATGATTAAAAACTAAACAACTAACCAAATGATTTAGCGAGATCTGAGAGGGAAAGGTTGGCAATGATAGTCTTCAACAAAGCCTTTGAATCACTAATAAAACCGAGTTCCCCACTCAAGATTCTCACGTGCACAAAAATCAACTAAAATCCTAACGGCAAAAAGTAAAATTTTGTGAAATAGGAATGACTACCTATGATGGTGGATCCCCTTTTCCGCTGCTGAGGGACACATTTTTTAGCAAGAACTCAAGCCTTTTCAGCCACACAGCTGAAGGGAGACGAAGAGGCCACAGTTACACATGCACCACTGTCTGTGGCAGACACCACAGTTAGACTGTGGTCTTGGCTAGAACCGAATTCTCTACTCTTCTCTTGTTCCACAAGCGTAAAATCTCAGGGGCATTCGTGCTATGTCAATATACACTCAAATGAGGGTCAAATGCTAGGTCAGATGATCCAAATTCCCTGCAAATATCATCAAACAATTATACCTAGGCATAAAACAAGAATTTGAGTATAAATGGCAACTTAAAGCACATAATTCTCCTAAAAATACAGCAAAATGACCTTAAAATGATATACATGTTAAGCGCTTAATAAACTCCCCCATGCTTGAACTGTTGCTTGTCCCTAAGTAATATTAAGACCAAAAATTATTCAAAACCTCCTCAGGATAGACATTGATAACACCTCAATGGCAGAGCCGATCCAAAAGTTAGCCTAGAAAGGTGCAAAAATCATTTGGCAAACAAACTAAGCAAGGAAATTTTCGAAAACCACTTGATATTACCACAATGTCAAATTTGACTCAATCCGCCCAAATCATCAAATGCAATCATTTATCATATGAAACAAATGGAGCTAGCAATGCCGGTAGAACCTCACTATAGTCATGTGAAGCTCATCACTCATGTGTTTGAAAATATATAAAGGTTCTCCCAATTCTCATTTTATAGACTCAAATCTACCATAAGCTTGACAAGACTTTCTAATTCGCCATCACTAAAATGCAAACACACTAGACAATCATGAGGACTTTCAGAAGGTTGCAACGGGGCCATGGGTAAAGGTAAGAGGAGAACAAATGTTTTGGAAATGTGGAGCTAGAAGCCATATGCTAAGAGCTAAACATTTGCAATACATCATACAACATCATTCCTAGACCAATACAATTTATCGATAAAATACATCCCCATTTGAAGAGATAAAGAGTTGGAAGTCATAAATATTTTACAATCCCAACAAGGCTAACACTCTTTTTATTATTCCCTTTTTTTTCTTCTCTCTTCCTTTTTTTTTTGTTTCTCTTTTCTTTGCTTTTTTTTTGTTTCTTTTTTCTAAAGAGTTAGCAGAGGAAAATCCATACCAAACTTTGAATTTCAACTATTCTCTAAGCTTTGTACAACAAAACAAGGGATTTCTTGTATCAAACAAGAACACACATCCCTTCATCAAACAACCAAATCCACCAAAAAGATCTCAATACACCTTACTAGTTCTCAATTAAACTCGATGCAAAAGGATGAAACACCCCTCTAATCTTGGCTTAAGGGGTAGATAATTATTTGGCCATATGCTATAATAGGAGCTTCAAATCTGTAACGGCCGCAACCTAATATTCATTTTAATTACCTTGAATCATTCTAATTTCAAATTAATCAAGTTGGGCGCCGCATTTCCATTCAGCATTATATATATATATGTATATGCATTTGTGCAATACAGGTTGAAACGACAACGTGGCCTCAAAGTGGATTTTGATTCACTCTTAAATAATTTATTAAAATTCTAATAAATAATTGAACGTTTGCTAAAACAAAAATGCATTCTCCCAAAATTTTATGCCCAAAAGATGAAAATTTTTAATTCAGTAAATTTAGCAAAAAAAATAAATTATTAATTCAATTGTATATATATATATATATACATATATTTAATGAATGGAAAAATGAAATAGATAAAACAAAATAATAATAATAAGATTAAGATGATTTATGGAAGGGAAAAAAAAAAAAGAGAAGAGAAAGTAACCGACATAGTCTCCAATAAATACAACGCCCAATGCAAAACCAACATCAAAAATGAAAACAAATTTCCCAACCCATTTCCTCTGCTTCCTTCTTCATTGCCACGACACAGGACCCATTCTCCCTCTTCTCTTCTTCCCCTGAGCTGCTAATCGACACCCCATTCTGCTGCTCACCGGCTGCCGTAAACCACCGCCGTCGATCACAAGGACAACCGGTCACCACCCACCGACACCACCTCAACTCCTCTGCTTCTCTTCTCCTCCATGACAAAGCATCCTCCTCCTCCTTCTTCTCCTTTCCCCGGCTGCCCCACTCACGTCCGTCCTTTGCTCTGTGCCGTGTCATCAGAAACAACCGGCCGTCCGCCACCAGTCATTGCCGGTTGCCGCCATGCTCCAACTCTCTCTCTCTCTCTCTAGTGCTCAAGTGGGTTGAAAGGTAAAACCAAATTCTCTTACAATTGATTCCACCATTTGAATTCCTCTTTTGGTCAGCAAATATGTTTTTCTAACTTAGATAGGTGCTAATTTGTGCTAAATTAGAGTATATGATGGTGATTTTGAGGATTTGAATAAGTTGATGAGTGGGTGTTCATGGAAGAATTGGGGATTAAACATCAATGGGGGGGTTGTGCTCTTGTAACTTGGTTCTGTTATCATTGCTGGTTCTGTCCTATTTTATATATCTGGATATTTCCATTAGGTTATTGGTTACAGCTAGCTTGATTATGTCTTTGAGGATAGAAAGCCTTGAAATGGATCAATTCTGGTGACAATTTTGGCTTTGGTAGCTTGTTATATTGTCATTGCCGATTCTATTTTGTTTTACTTATGTGGAATATTTTTGCTGTGCTTTGGCAACTTGGTTAATATGTTTGAGAATTGAAAGCTACAAAATGGTTGAAATGTGGTGTTAATCTTCTCCTTGTTATGTAGGCAAATACTTTTTTAGAATGTAGTATCCTCTGTTGACATAGAGTTCTATCAATTCTCCATGCCATCCATGGTCGAGCTTCTAGAACTAGTATAGTTGCCCTTTTTCTTACATGTAAGATCATATCGTATACTAAAGATGTGTATCTTCACTTTTGAGGCCATACTAGTAAAGAGATTCGATTATGCGGAGCATAAGGAAAAAGGTTCACAATGGAAATAAGGCCGTTTATGAATTAGACAATTTTAAGCTAATTGCATTTTGCTAGCAAATTATCAAATTATAAAAGACAAACATAAAAATGAAAGCAATAACCATAAATAAATAATAACCATTATAATAATGATAATAATAAAACTAATGACAAAAGCAATATTAATAAACTAATAATAATAATAATAATAATAATAATAATAATAATAATAATAATATTCTTATTCTTATTCTGATTATTATTATTATTATGAGCGACAAGATCGACATTAATCCTACTAATTGAAACAAAGTAAACGATATCAATGAGTTTATAATAATAATCGGAATGGTAGTGATGATAACATCGGCATTAATGAAACCAAGGTGAGTCACATTACCAAGCTATCATAACATTCATTGAACGAGCGCTAGCCGTATTAAATGAAGGGTCATTGGAATTTAAATTATTCATTAATTGGCAGACTTTAATAAGATTTTTTTAATCTCGCACTAATTGCAACAATTACCTATTTAAGTAGGAATGAGGCCACCTGTGTCGCTTCAAGCTGTCAACAGACAACTTTCACTAAAATGGAGAGAGACCTTCAAAGACCAGGTACATATATTGTCTGTACTTTCCGAAAACTCACATGTTTCTCAGCAATGAAAAATTAATATAAGATTCATTTAATGAACCAATTTTCTCAACGCTTTGTCACATAAATAAGTGGCCCTGCCCAATTATCAATCATCAGGGCTTATGCCCATCAATATACCTGTGCGCGGCGTCAACTCAGGCTTCTCGATCGGCCTGGGGGGTGAGCACCTAATGTATGATCGTTTCAAGACGTACAT
Organism: Carnegiea gigantea; assembly: GCA_029747015.1. Classification (NCBI taxonomy): domain Eukaryota; kingdom Viridiplantae; phylum Streptophyta; class Magnoliopsida; order Caryophyllales; family Cactaceae; genus Carnegiea; species Carnegiea gigantea. The sequence continues at coordinate 16,754 of JAKOGI010002587.1, forward strand.
CGACCAAGGAGTCTACTTCAAGATAATAATCAGCAAATCAAATTTACTTATACATTCTCTCTCTCCTGTTTGCAAAATAAAATGTTTTGAAATGCGGCCGGCCCAACTAATTTAACATAAGACTTATTTTACTGCATAGGGATATACATGCTGCGTTTTGGCTCATCATTTGAATGTTTTTATGTTTTCTGTTTTAGGTATGGGGAGCAATGAACAGTCGTCCTCTTAATAAGCCAGAAGATAGCAAGAAACGAACAAGAGTGGCAGTTTTACTAGGCATTAGCTAATCAAGTGCTCACAGTAATGGTAGGTTATCACCCTGGAGATTTGGTTAGGGTTATTCTTTTGAAACTTTGGGGTTATCATGGGTATTATGAACTGCATGAGTAGATGGACGTTTATTTTGTTTCCAAGGTTTAGTAAATCAGGTAGCCTTGTTTCATCACGGAACGGTAGTAATGCCTCCAATCAAAGACTTCTGCTGCAAATTCAATAGTAACCTGATAATTAAGATAGAGTAATCAGACATTAGCAATTGGAGGCATTACAAAACTAGCAAAAGCCGATATAAGCTCAAAGGGGTTAGTAAGGGATATAATATGCAACAAGGGTGGCTATTTGGTCTTTGGTATTCACAAGTCAAAGAATGTCTCAATCATATAGCCTAAATGCATATGTGAAATGTAATCTTGAATGAGAATCAAAGAAAGTTCTAGAGAAATGATGCCAAGAAAGAGTCGCACATGAATTGACAACAGACTAAATTGATAAATTAGTCTTTAAAAGCTCAAAGCCTCAAGGGACATCTACCAAGGTCATAACTAGCTCATTAGTAAACACATGCCAAAATTCATGTAAAGAGGCATCGGGTAATCAAATCGCACTCAACATATGGTCAAAACATGAAACTCCTTTTCTAAAACTCATTCTCAAACATTTTTATGCACAATTGGGCAAATCAAAGGATCAAACTAAACCAAAGAAGTCTACTAGTCTATAGAAATCATCATCGGAGCATTTTTTTTGCTTTTGTTTTTTTCATTTTTCCTTTTTGTTCTTTTTCTTTTATATATTTTTTTCTTTTTTTAATGCATGCTCCTAGTAACAATACCAAGAAAAATGCAAAAACTATAAAAAGAAACTATAAAAAAATCCTTAAATGCGCGAATAATATACTTCTAAAATGCTTCTAACCATATAAGGTTAAAACCTACAATGAAACTCCAAAAATTATCACGAATAATATGTACAATACAAAAGCACACCATACCAAATCAGGCATCAGATGCCATCAAATACCGACTAGCTCCCCCATGCTTGAACAACACATTGTCCTCAATGTGTGCACTTAGTAGAAAAAAGGGAAGGAGAAGTAGTAAAAAGCAATAAAAAAGGAGGTGGGGAAGGAGGATGGGGTGATTGGTCATAAGAGATATGTCAATCTCGTTAGGTTTCTAAACAAGCACTATAATCCTGAAAGTATTGAGTCTGGGCAGCAAGCATCCCACGGAGCTCGTCGTGGCGTTGTTGGACAAAGTCACAAAACTGGCATTCTCAAAAGCAACATATACTTGGAGGGATACTTGCTCCTCCTAGATGGACCTAAGGGTGGCTTCGAGGTCAGCATAGTCGGTATGGGGTGGTTGGGAGGAAGAACTAGGCTCAGCTTGACTAGAATAACGGGGTGGTGGGGGTGCAAGTTGAACAACCTCGACATCGCCAGGTACCCAACAAAGATTAGCACGATAAAGTAAGGTGATTCGATCAATATTGGGAAATGGCAGAAGCCGATCCCCGGGAAAAATCCAGCATAAATGTCCAGCCTCTACTTTACAAAAGTTAATTGTCTCAAAAGCGGCCTGATCAAGCCGCTCGGACCCAGATACTCTATCCTTGAGGTTGGGCTCAACATCCAAAAATCTTGTAATAGCTGTGACAATACCACCAATGACTATCCTACCCTTAGTGCTAACAACAGCACTATACAACTGCCTGGCTAAAAATGACCCAGGGTCAAGCTGGACACCATCAAGCATACAAGACAAGAAATGTAACTTAGATAATCTTGGGACATTCAAACTATGACCCCGAGCAAAGAAATAGCAAGCCAGGATACGCTGAGCTACCTGAATGCAAGGGTTCCTAATATGTGTGCATTTAGAAGAATTAGTACTGTACCTAACACTCCCCGAAAGCTCACCCAAAATGCATTTAGGTTAAATTCACGAGGGACTTGTCAGTTTGATAAATCCATGCTAGGTGGAAAACCAAATATACCGTTAAAGGTACCTAAGTCCAACTCATATAATTGTCCTTGAAAATAAAATGAAATGTACGTCGCTTGACATGGAGGCCCATTAGTGATCTAAACATGAAGTGTACTCAAGAACTCTAAGGTCAAGTCCCAACATGTATGCTCCTTTAGTTCAATGAAATGTCCCATACCACCCCGTGCAAACAACCACCGAATATCATCTAACATTCTTAAACGTCCTAATAATTCTTCATCATAATAACGAGTGGCCACAACTATGCATTCATTCAAACAAGCATATCTAGCAACATAATCGGGGTTGGTTAAACCAAGAGCATGAGTAATGTTACCTTAAGCTCATGCATTAGTGGAAGTTCGAGAGGTCCGTTGAGGTCAGGATGGTGCTCGACTAGATGATCCTACCTCCTTGATACTCTTTTATCTCTTGCTGGGTGCCATGATTGCAAAAATGGAAGAAAATTGAAACTAAAACCTAAAAAATAAAATTTGAGGAAGAAAAAATGAAAAATTTAAGTGAAAAGAAGAAGAATTTCTAGAGAAGAAGATGGTTATGGAGGATGGGTAAAGGTGAAATGAGGTTAAAGAAGAAATGATGGAAAGATGTGAAATTTGTGAGAGAAAGAGAAAGATTAAGTGAAGAGCAAGGATTTGGAGTAAAAATGGAGTAAGAATGAGAAGAAATGTGGGAGAATTAAAGGTTTAGTAATGGCGGGCTTAGAGAGAAAAAGAGGGAGCTAGAGAGAGAGTGTGTGTCGAAGAAGAAGAAGAAGATGGGGAAAAGTTAGATGGTCGCCGCGGTCAAAACCCTTGACCGCAGCCCGTAGCAACTCACCACGGTTCGTAGGAGTCACCACAGGCAAACCATGGTGTCTGCTGGATACCAAAGATTTTTATTTTCCCGGTTTGGCACCCTACGGCCCATTGTGCTGGCTGCTTGGTCGTGGTGCCAAACATCTTTTGTTCTTCTTTTTTTATTTATTTCCTTTTTTTTCTATGCCCTAAAAAACTACAAGTAATAATGAAAATCAAAGCTTAAAAAAGGGGAAAAAAAGGCTTAGATTGCCTCCCAAGAAGCACTCCTTTAAGGTCAAAAGTTTGACCATATTTCTATACTTGGTCTGGATCAGTGAGTGTATGGGCATCATTTTTATCACAAATCACAAAATCAAACTTCTTCAATCGAAGGTACCACCTCAAAAGCTCAGGTTGGAGGTCCTTCATCATCATGAATTGATGGCTTAGCACACTGTCAGCATACAGGACTAATTGTGTACGTGGCCCATTAGACTTGCCACTATCATCTTGTTCAATTGTCTCAAGGATGTAAGCAAATTTGGCTAAGTCCACTTACAACATGATAGTCACTGGATAAAACGAAATCAAACTAACATGAAAAGAAGGCACAATTCTATTGAATTAAAATGATTCAACTATACTTTCATTAATAAACAAATCCCTAGACAAGATAAACTACTCGCTCATGATTTAAAATTAAACAACTAACCAAACAATTCAGCGAGATCTGAGAGGGAAAGGCTTGGCAAATGACAGCCTTTGACAAAATCTTCAAACCGCCAACAAAACGAGTTCCTCACTCAAGATTCTCAGTTGCACAAAAATCAACTAAAATCCTAACTACAAAAAGTAAAATTTTAGGAAATAGGAATGACTATGTATGATGGTGGATCCTCTTTTCTGCTGCTGAGGGATGCCTTTTTAAGCAAGAACTCAAGCCTTTTCAGCCACACAGCCGAAGGGAGACAAAGAGGCCACAGTTACTCAGGCTCCACTGTCTGTGGCATACACCACAATTAGACCATGGTCTTGGTTGGAACCGAATTCTCTGCTCGTCTCTTACGCCACGGGCATAGCATCTTAGGGGCATCCATGGTAGGTCAATGCACACTCAAATAAGGGTCAAATGCTGGGTCAAATGATCCAAATTCCCGCAAATATCATCAAACAATCATACCCAAGCATAAAATGAGAATAGGAGTACAAATGGCAACTTAAAGCACACAGTTCTCCTAAAAATACGGTAAAATGATCTTAAAATGATATACACATTAAGTACTTATCAGCCACCGTTTGGATAATTCTTCCCTACTGCTTGGTCTAGTCACTTTTTTCTATAACATAATTTAGCAACATTTTGTTTATATATTGTGTTTCGTGCAAATTTGCATATAGGAGCACAACAACTCCTCCTCCCAGTGTCAGAGTACAATGTAATTTTTCAAAACTTGTATAATCATTTTTTATAGTCCTACAAAAGGCAACATCTTTTTTATACAATTTTTTCTAAAAGAAGCAATATATTGTGATGCGAAGCAAGGTACCATAGAGAGTTCCAATAATCCAAACCATTACCAAGCACTAACCAAGGCAAGGAGGTTCAAGATAATTAAGCATTGGTTACTCAAGTCCAAACCTCGTTCTCCTTTTCAAGTCCAGAACTAAGCATGGTTTGGACAGTGTTTTCCTGGGTGTTCCCAAGATGTCCTTTAGGGGACTTCTACTTTATTAGACTCCCTAAGATGTGTATTTTTGCTTGGAAAAATCATTTTTAGCCTAAGGGCAAGGCATTTCACTTAAACAACCTAAAAGGCCAACATACGCAGAATTGGTTCAATTATGCCTAGTTGTGTGATCTAGGTTGGTTCATCACCTAGAAACAGATTTAGGGGTAATACTTTTGGTTAGGATGATAGCCAAAATCCTAAGGTACCAAACCAAGAAAGAAATTCAAGGCTGAGTCCACTTCTTGATGGGGTTTTAGTTAACCAAAGTGGACTTGAGGACATTGAGCTCTATCCTAACTAATTTTGGGAATTACCTTGGTTCTCATACAAAGACCTAATTTAGATCCAATGTTTTTGGGTGGCATGTTAGTTTAAATCCTAGGGTACCTTACCATGCAAATAAATCGAGGTCAAGTCAAGTTCTGCCAAGTGATTCGACTTCCATAAATTAATAGTTCCAGTTTCAGCCCATTCTAACCCAGTTTCAGTTATTAAGCTGAATCTCCTACCTGAACCTAATTTAGGGCCAATTTTATGGTTTAGAATGTTTATTAACATCATAAGTAATGCATGCATGCATTAAAATCAGATCTAAATCAAGTATAGTTTAGAGAACCAACTTGATCAAAATTAGTGTTAAACCGGGTTAGTTAGGCCCAAGTAAACTATTTTGACTTTGCAAAGATCTTTCCTTAATAGGGAGGGTTTTGTGACCTATATACTTGCCTCCTTTGCTCCTTAGATGACCAGGAACATCATCATGAAGCTTTTTGCAGCTTTGGAAGGCAAGTTGCCAATTGGAAGAAAGGAAGAGACCCACTTGCAATCTAATTGGATGGCCATAAAGCAATCTACAGCAGCCTACTATTTATCTCTCTTCCATGTGCAAGTGGCTTGATTAGAAGTTAACTAATAAGTTCAAGCTTGAGTTTAACTTAAATCAGCATGTATTATTAGACTTATATATGTAATTATCATAGTTAAGTTTGATTTGTAATCTGATTAGGTAAAGCTTGATTAAAGGTTTCCTGATTAGTAAGGAACCTGCTTGCTTGTTTGCCTACAAGGATGGACATGCATATATGCCTTCTTGGTTGCTTGTTGTAAACAGAGTTGTTGAATGAAGAAGAAAAGCTTTGTGTTTTAAACACTCCTCTTGAAATCTCACTTTAAATAATCCAGTTATGTTGATTAATCTAAGTGGATTCCTTTAGTCTAACTTGGTGGCATTGTTTTTAGAGTTAAAGGCTGGATTTCTAGATTAGTTTGGGTGGTGACTGAGCCTTTATCCCATTCATACCCATTAGTTCTGGTTTGCTTGATTGCTTATTGCTCGTGATTCTTGAGCATTCTGATCCAAGGGAAGGCATTAGTTGAGTTTGCTTTAGGTCATGTATCAAAGTGATATCAGAGCTGAACTTGGTGAATCTTGTTTCCTTCCTGTTTTGCTTAATCTATATTTTGGTTTGTGCCCATTAACGTTCATTTAAACTACAAAAAGAACCTGAAATCAGCACAAACACATTCCTAGCTACAAAGAACCTAGCTCCTTAAAACAAACTCCACCAAGATCACCATCCATGTCCAGGGAAGAAGAAAGTAGTACCCCATAGCCAAGGGTCCCTAGATGACGTAATCTAGAGCAAGCTTATGAGTTGGGGAGACAGAATGCCATCCACCAACTCCAACAAAACTACCAAACTCTCTCCATTGAGGTTGCTAACATTACCACCATATTGGATGAGGTTTTAGCAAACCTCAGTAATGATCCAGAAGGAGGGGGAAGGAGGAATCGTGGTTCTTAGAAGGGGAACTCCCCTTAAGCTCAGTCATCTTCTTCCCAAGATGATGATTCTTTAAGGAGGAGAAGGAGACCTCCTAGGTAGCCCCTTGATGACTTGAAGGACATGAAATTTAACCGTCCTGAGTTTGAATGAAGCCTAAACCTGGATCTTTACCTTGAGTGGATCCAATCCTTGGATGGATTCTTTGATATTAAAGAGCATTCAGATGAGAAAACATTCAAGGTTGTTGTTCTCAAGCTCAAAAATTATGCCTCTCTTTGGAATGAAAACACCAAGAGACAAAGTAACAAAGAAGGTAAGTCTCGGATCAGAACTTAGTCCAAACTCAAGAAACTGATGCATAAACAGTTTCTTCCTGATAATTGCAAGCATGATCTTTATTTAAAGGTCACTTTCCTAAGTCAAGGACGTATCAGTGTGGAGGAATGCATCAGTGAATTTGAGCAACTCCAAATTCTGAGTGGCTTGGAAGAGGAACCGGAACACACCATGGCGAGGTTCCTAAGGGGCCTTGATTCTAGCATTGCTGACAACGTTGATTTATAATGTTATTAGACCTTTGAAGACATATGCAAGCTAGCTATCAAGATGGAAAAGCACTCTAAGCATAAGAGACCTTTTACTAGCTCTTGTTCACGGCCTAACTCTCAAGCTAAGTCCTATTCTGCCCCTAATGCTAAGGCCTTACTTGAGAAAGACAAAAGCAAGGATAAGGAGAAGGGCATTGTGAAAGAGTTTCCTAAGAAGCTTGATCGCAAGAGATGCTCCAAATGCCAAGGGTATGGTCATTTCCAAGCTGATTGTCTAAACATAAGAGCACTTACCATCAAAGAGATCAAAGAGATTGATCAGATTAACTTGGAAACAAGTGAGGAGGATGAAGAAATGGAGGCTAGTATCCTAGCTCCAGATATGGGGGAATTCCTTGTACTCAAGAGAATCTTACATACCATAGAGAGTTCTAAGGAGGAAAACTATAAAGAACACATCTTTCACTTACGGTATACCATCAAGGCAAGGTATATAGCTTGATTATTGATGGAGAAGTTGTACTAATGTTGCCCCTATACATTTGATTAAAAAAATTGAGTCTAGGTACTATACAACACCCAAGGCCTTACTCACTCCAATGACTTAAAAGGGGTAATGAAGTCCATGTGACTAAATAAGCCTTGATTGCCTATTCCATTGAGAGCTTTAAAGATGAGGTACTTTGTGATGTATTGTACATGGATGCTTGTCATTTGTTACTAGGAAGACCATGACAGTTTCATAAAAGTGTTATTCACCATGGGAAACCTAATACTTATTTCTTAAGGTGAAAGGTTGTAGCTATACTCTAGCTCCCTTACCACCTAGCCAAGTCAAAACTATTATCCAAACTGATGGGGAGGGAAACACAACTAAGAAAGCCATGTTTTTGAGTGAAACATGGGTTGAGAGTTCTATGAGGAAAGGTAAAATAGTTTATGCATTGCTTGTGTTGGAAAAAATAGAGAAGGAAAGACACCTTTGCATCCTCTAGCTCAACCCCATGTACATGAGTTTTGAGGATGTTTGTCCTAGTGACCTACCATCAGGGTTACCTCCAATCAGGGGCATTGAATATCATATTGACTTACTGCTCATTCCAATTGAGTCAACAGTGGGTTGTGACGCTGAGTTAAGGGCAAAGGAGATGAAGCAGTTGCATGAACAGATTAGAGGTCACATAGAGAAGGCAGATATAGCTTACCCAGCCAAAGCAAACAAACATAAGAAGCATTTAGAGTTCAGCTCAGGAGATATGGCTATTTTAGCCATATTTAATGTTGGTGATTTGAGTCTTTATGTGGAGGATAACTTTGAAGATCCTTCAGATTTGAAGCAAATCCTCTTGAAGAATGGGAGGTTGATATGGCGCAAGGTACCATAAAGAGTTTCCTTAATCCAAACCATTACCGAGGCACTAACAAAGCCAAGGAGGTTTAAGGTAATCAAGCATTGGTTACTCAAGTCCAAACCTTGTTTTTCTTTTCAAGTCCATAACTAAGCATGGTTTTGGATAGTGTTTTCCTTGGTGTTCCCAAGACGTCGTTTGGGCGAATTCTACTTTGTTGGACTCCCTAAGATGTCTATTTTTGCTTGGACAAATAGTTTTTGGCCTAAGTCTAACGCATTTTGCTCAAACAACCCAAAAGCCCAACATATGTAGAGCTGGTTCGATTCTTCTCGGTTGTGTGGTTTAGGTTGATTCACCACCCAAAACCAGACTTAGGGGCAATATTTTTGGTTAGGATGATAGCTAATATCCTAAGATTCCAAACCAAGAAAGAGATTTAAGGCTAAGTCCAGTTTTTGATGGGGTTTCAATTAACTAAGGTGGACTTAAGCAGATTGAGCTCTATCCTAACCAATTTTGGAAATTAGCTTGGTTTTCACACTAAGAGCTAATTTAGAGCCAATATTTTTATGTGGGATGTTACTTGACATCCTAGAATATCTTACCATGCAAAGAAATCAAGGTCAAGTCAAGTTCTTCCAAGTGATTCAACTTCAACAAACTAACCATTCGAGTTTCAACCCATTCTGACCCGGTTTTAGTTATTAAGCTGAATCTCCTACCTAAAGCTTATTTAGGGCCAATTTTATGGTTTGGAATGTCTAGTAACATCATAAGGAACCCAACCATGCATTAAAATCAGTTCTAAATCAAATATTGGTTGGAGAACGAACTTGATCAAAATCAGTGTTAAACCACGTTAGTTAGGCCTAAGTAAACTATTTTGACTTTGCAAAGATCTTTCCTTAATAGGGAGGGTTTTGTGACCTGCATACTTGCCTCCTTGGCTTATGATCAGGAACATCATCATGAAACTTTTTGCAGCTTTGGAAGACAAGTTGACCAATTGGAAGAAATGAAGATATCCACTTACATTCTGATTGGATGGCCATAAAGCAATCTGTAGCAGCCTACTATTTCTCTCACTTCCATGTGCAAGTCGCTTGATTAGAACCTAATTAACATGTTCAAGCTTGAATTCAGCTTAAATTAGCATATATTTATTGGACTTATATTTATAATTAGATTAGTTAAGTTTGCTTGATAATCTGATTAGGTTAAGCTTGATGAAAGCTTTCCTAATTAGTAAGGAACCCGTTTGCTTGTTTGCCTCAAGGATGGACATGTATATATGCCTTCTTGGTTGCTTGTGGTAAATAAACTTGTTGAATGAAGAAGAAAAGCTTTGTGTTTTAAACATTCATCTTGAAATCTCACTTTAAACAATCTAGTTAGGTTGACTAATCTAAGTGGATTCCTTTAATCTAACTTGGTGGCATTGCCTTTAGAGTTAGATGGTGGATTCCTCTATCCCATTCATATCCATTGTTTCTGGTTTGCTTGATTCCTTATTACTCATGATTCTTGAACATTCTGATCCAAGGGAAGACATTGTTTGAGTTTGCTTTAACTCATGTATCATATTGACATGGTGAAAATAGATGATGTGTGACTTACGCGAATTCCACGTGTGGAAGCTCCCGAAAGTACCTAAGAAGTCACAATGAAGTACACCTAAAGGAACACCATTTATGGGGGGATTAAGGATTTCATGTCATTGTCCTTACCTATCTCATGCTGTTGAGAAGTAGAAAGCGTCATTAACTTCGAAACAAACATTTTTATAAACTTTAATCAAAAGATTGACTCAAATAATTAGTGAAGCAAACAATTTAACAAAATTTAAACTCAAAGTACTTCACAAACTAAAAAATTGATTATCAAACCAAAATTTAAGTACAATTCAAATTAATGAATTTTATCAGTCCTTAATCACCTAGTACGAGTTCTCTAAGTTATCTCTAAGATCCAAAAAAATTGATCGTCTGAGGAATTGAGGATGCACCAATAAGTATGAGTTCTCTAAGCTATCTCTAAGATCCAAAAAATTGATCCTATGAAAAATTGAGGATGTGCCAATATGATGGAGTTGATTTGCTGCACTTGGGTTTTCACCCACCTTCTCCTTTAAACAACAGTTAAGAATGTCGAAAAAGGGTATCTGGTTCTCTAATCAACAACCGGTGCACTAGGTGCCCGTGTATCCATCTGGAGTCTAGACCAAAAAAAGGGTGAAAAGTGTGATTGCGTAACAAGTTAACAGAGCTAGAGAGACAGGAAGCAATGATGCTTTCTTTGTCGTAAGACTTGAGACACCTCTAAGCCCAGTCACTCCCATTTCCAGGTTCTTATAATCCTACTGTCCTTGAACAACGAGCACCGACCACTCTACCCGCACCCCCTCTCTCCCCCTCTGAGGGTGTACCGAGTCCTCCTCTTCTACTGCTTCCCTCTTAACAGCTACGCTAACGCACTATTCTCGCACTTTCTCTCTCGTCTTCCCTCCAGTCTCCTCCAGCAACCAGATCTGAGCTGCATTCTTCCTTGTCTGCTGCTTCCTCTTCCAGCCTTGCTTTATATGCTTCGTCTTGGTATGGTTGGGGGGCCGTTCACTATGGAAATACGGCGAGCATTTGCTCCAACTCTGGATTTCTTACTCTGCATCTGATAAACCCTAGCGAGGTTCTGGTTTGGGTTCTTGGAGTGATACATAAGTCCTGCTGGGCTGCAGGTAAATATTAATTTCGTCACTGTTTGTTTTCTTTTTTCTTGATCTATGTGTATTCTGCATGATTGCGTTTTGAGATTTGTAGCAGACTGGAGCTCCCTTAGTATCGTTGAGTGAAAAAAAAATTGTGCAGTTTATGACTCTGAGTCTTCGAAATTGGTTTATACATTGTGTTCAGTGTTCATTACAACTCAGAATCTGCCTTTTTCGAATTAATCTGAGCATAGAATTGGACAATGATGCAATTCCAAGGTAAGTTTCATTATTCACAGGAGGTATAACCAGAGAAAAGTCGGTGGAATAGTGGTCAGTCTGTGAAACAACATTTAATTGGCAAAGAGAGTAGGCTCAGAACTAATTATATCCCACATATTATTAGATAGGACAGCACACAGTGAAGGTGGTGTTAGATTATATTAGCAAGACCTCTAATCTTAGGCTTTTCGTCGAGATGTTCCTTGAACATATTATCAGATCCTTTTTTATTTTTGATGGAGAGGTCTCAAGTTCAAATCTTTATATCCCTATTGAGTTATTGCGCTGGGTAAGGTGGATCCTATGCAGCATCCACACATCATGGCCCTTTGGCCTTCTGCTTAAGTGGTGTGTAGAATATATTATAATACATTTCTTGAGCCTTCAAGCTCATGTTCCTCTTGTTCAGATTGTCCCATCTTTTAGACGGTAGGGTTTTGGGAGCTCAAAAATTATGTAGTCTTCTTCAGTACTACGTGAAAGGTTGTTCTGGGTAACTCAAAATGGAAAGCACTTTGTAAACTGGAAGTAGTAAATGAGAAATTCTAATTATTATGTCTATGGACTCAAGAAAAAAGGAACTTGCAGAGCAAGGGAAGAACTTTTGTCTGCTCTTGGTGAGGTTGAATAGTGGATAAAGATAAGTCTTCGTCTAGATGCTCTGAATGTTTTCTTTTCAAGCATTCTCGGCATAGAGTTAAAGAGATATTATGGTCCTTTTACTAGCTGACAGGATAAGCTTTCCTTTTAAAAGAAGGTTGCGCACCTTCGTAGGACATATCAAAAGGGTACAAGATGAGGAAACCTAGAACTGTTGTGTCATAAGACAGGATCAATGGAACAGATTCTTCTGTGGTATTGGTAAAAGAAAATTCTTCGGAAAAAAATTCTTCCTCCCAACAAAAAAAAGAGAAGAAAAGAAAGGAAAAGAAAATAGGTGACAATTCTGGCTGTCTATCTTGGATATTAAAGGCATATTACTGGATGTACAATGTAATGCTTCTTTCTGCCTTTTTCTGTTATGCTTTGGGATGATTATAAGAATGATTTTAGACCCCCTCTCTGTGTTTGAGCTTGTAATCATCTTTGTGAAGGCATTTGTACTTGTCATTATCATGGAAACATCTTATGTGCACTTTATACTTTTTAGCCAGATTTGGGATATGGAAAATTCATCAACAAATGGGCATCGATTTCGGAGAATACCACGGCAGTCATGGGCCACTAATATGAAGTTTGACCCATTGGTAAGGTTACAAGTCTTTAAGCTTTGAGAAGTATCTCTTACTCAATTGCTTTTTGATTTTGTCTGCTTTCTTTACATGTGTATTTTAAAAGATTGTATGCTTGGGAGGATGATGAAAACTTCAATTGATGTATGGGAATTAGAAATTGTAGATTGTAACTTTGCATGCAGTTTTCCTCATGTTGTATGTGAGGGTACAGATTTATAACTATCTACTGATATGGTCATATGTCCAAGATGCATATGGTCTTCCTTAGACTTAACTGATATCTGCATATGGAGTTTCTTTTCACTGTTCCCTTGAGCTGCTAAGTTGCTAGTTGTCTTTCTTAAGAATTGTCAAGTAGGTGTTTAAGAGCTTGCATCGGTGGTTGAAGGCTTATGTTTCTTTAGAAGGCTAGGACTACTCTTATTTATTCATGTTGGTCTATGTTTCCTTGATTAGTGTGATATTTTGTGATGGAAAGGATGATTAGGATTTTCTATGGCATAGTTGGGGGAGGATAAGAAAAGAGCATACTATGAGGCGGGACTGATTTGCAGATGGTACTTCTTCAATTTTCATATGCTCAGTTAACTGCTGTAGAGAGTTACAAAAGAGACATTCATTACATCCAAATCCTTTACTGGTTTCAAATTTATGTGGAAGTCATGGTCCAAAGAAAGTGAAAGAATTTGTTTAAGTGAAGTACTAGATAGAGGCAACATGAAGGATGAATTGCTGACCGCGGGCTAAATATAGCTATCTTATGCTTTTGTTGTGTGCTATAAAGGTGGGGTGATAGCAGACATCTGAGGTTGCATCATGCGATGAATGACTGCTATAGTCTATTGCATCTATGTGCTTCTAAGGAGGGGAGAGTTAGGAATGATGGAATCTGGTTTGGAAGGAGCAAGAGGCAGAAAACTCTCAGAACTGTGCTTCTAATGGCTGTTCCGTAGATGAGTTGGTTTAATAGGGAGGCTTCCTAGTAGATAATCATATTTGGTGTGGCCCTTATAGTATGGCATTTACTCATTTCGCTGTGTTCTCTTTCAGGAGGGGTTTAAGGGTTGTGTTTGTCTGCTACTCAGCTTGATTGACGAACTATGTTGTATCGCTAGTTTCCTGTTACAAGAACTCCTGTCCTCTGACTTTTTGTTATTATTCTCTTTGAAAAGCCTTTTGTTATTTAGAAAATAAAAAGTTCCTACTGTCCTTCATTCTAGCATCTATATTTTTCTTTTCCGAAAATTGCAGTTAGGTATTGATCTTATTCAATTAATATAAATCAAGTTATCTTGGTGGAGTAAGAGAACGAACTTTCCAGCTTTCGTATTACTTATGATAATTTTCTGATCATATAAGATGCTTCAATTGGTCATTAATACGACTGCTGAGACAGTGATGGTTCTATTTTTATTATTGTTTGAATAAGCTTGACCAATTGATCTCTAAAGTTTGGACTAACTGAGATTTCTAATCTATGAAAGAAAAAGCAACAAATAAGTAGCTTACTGATCCGCTTGGAAGAATGTGAGTATCATCCTTATTCCTTCCTGGAAAAGATGCCAATTTTCACCAATTAGATGTCTGAAGTGTACCAATTGAGCTTGTCTCAATTGTTATGATGGCCTTCTCTTTTGGGTTCAAATCTAGGAGGAGCATTTTCCTTGTGAAGGGAAGTGCTTTCACCTCGATAGGACTTTGGATCTGGTTCTGTCCCCCCGCCCTCTCCCCAAGCATACTGTAGCTCCTCTTTGGTAGCCCTGTAGGGCCCAAGGGAGGTGGGCAACCTTACCTTTGTTCTTTAGAAAAAATTTTGTGGGTGTTATGGTAAGCGATGGATGCTTCAAATAAAGTCTGAACTTATCACAAGTCCCTTGATGACATTATATCCTGCTGTTTAGAAATTTATGAGCCCCCCCCCCCCAAGTGGCATTTTCCAGTGCTAAGAAAAATGGCAGATCATGAGGTCCACTAGAATATCATCTTTTGCTGCTTATCAATGCCACACCCCCAGTAAATTCTAAAGGACAACTTTGATAAGAAAGGTATTTAATGCAGTCATTTGTATTTTTTTCATCTGGAGTGATGAATCCAAAAATTTTTGGCAACAGGGCTAGAAAAATGTGATGCCTTCTGGAGTGTAGTTTAGCTATTTGTGCCTTCTGGGTCTTTAGTTAATGACTGTCAATGGTCTATTTAAGACTTGCCGTTAGTACTCATTTGGATTCTGATGATTTGCTCTGGAGCAGTGCACACACATCCTTCGACAACCTCTTAATATTCTTTGTTTACTAGAGATGGAAGTGGTATGTCTGGAATTGGTCTTTTTCAGCTGAATAGAATCTTTCCTATGCAATGATCTCCATTATTACGATTGGGGCTCATGAGATGTGGAGCACTCTGCCCATTTGGCTTATGTATCTATTTGAGTATAAAACAAAACATCTAATTGTATAGCTATTCTACTCTTTTTTCATGAATTTCACATGTTGATGAAGATTATCTTGTATGATTTGTTTCAGCTTGATGAGAACTTGGAACAATGGCCACACCTGAATGAGCTTGTCCAATGCTACAAGGCAGATTGGGTTAAAGATGAAAATAAATATGGGCACTACGAAAGCATTGGTCCAACCACATTCCAAAATCAGACATATGAAGGGCCTGACACTGACATTGAAACAGGTGAAGTGGATTGGCATAGAGCTAGAAGTTCTTTGAAGGGTTCTTTGTTACTTTGCGAATGTGAAACCACAATGCTGTCTATAAACTTATGCCATATTTTGTACCTATAGATTCAATAAAGTTGTGGGTGATCAGTGCCTCTTGGCATGGAGCCTACGTTGTTATTGCAGTAATTCTATGACCCCAATCCAATTCCAGTCTTTTGGGTTCATATTATATTTCGTCTTAGAGACTGCTGGGGAGGCTGAAAACTAGTTTTGTTTTAGTTTTAGTTTTAGGTTTTGTAGCTTCACTGTTGTTTCTTTATATGAGCCCTATTAGATTGGTCATTGCATCACTAATGTCTAATGTGCCATCAGATTTTTGTTCTTCTGTGGACAGAAATGCATCTTGCTGATGCTAGACAAAGAAAAAGTGAAGATGTTACAGATGAAGAAATGCCAAGCACATCTGGAAGACCTTTTGGAGATGATGCTTCGTCTGAGTCGTCATTATCGAAAGCTTCAAAGGTCTAACTAGTTGATGTGGCTCATAGATGCCGTACGCTTTGTCAGTGCAATATAATACACTGTTATTGGGGCATGGGTTCTTGTCTTCTTGAGATTTTAAGAGAGAAATAGTTGTTTACAATCCTTCTCTTTCCTGTTGTGCAGCATCTTGGTTTATCACCATTGTCAGCCTATGAACCAGCATTTGACTGGGAGAGCGAGAGATCATTGGTGTTTGGTCAGAGACTTCCAGAAACTCATGTTCAGTATGGAAGGTTTGACACAATTTCACCAAATAGAAATTGTGTTCATTTGTGTTTAATTATGCATTGGGCTTTTCCGAGTTTGGTATTAAGTGGTTTGTCTATGTTCTGTCTTATAGTGGATTGAAGATCTCTGTCAAAGTTCTTTCCTTGTCATTTCAAGCTGGACTAGTTGGTGAGTGTTGAATTTTCTTATGGATGATATAAGTTTGGAATATTGCATGCAAAGTGTTATTTATATTCTATCTTGTTCTAGGAGGAATCATATCCTTAATTTTGTTTTTCTTATGATAAGTTCACTTATGATATATTCTTATCTGATAGATTCTCCCTTGGATATTGAGAGTTTTCAGGTGTTAAATGCAAAGTCGAATGGCATTTGTATTTTGAATTTTATCTTCTTGGCATAAAACCAAATTACTTCTATGAAATAACCATGCTCTGCTTCATCCTTTTCTTAGTTCACCTATAATATTGTCATGGAATCTTAATTCTGCTTTAGTTGCTCCTTTCTTTTTTTGGATGCATAATTCTTCTTTAATTGTTGAAGCTTTGCATTTGCCGTTATTCAATTATTCTTATATTCAGGGGAAATTAATATGCTATGTGGTAGCCAACTGGAAAAGAGTGCGTGAGAATTTCACTCTCCTTGCCCCATTAAATGCACCTTTAGTTTTTGAAGACAGTATAGCCGCAAACTGGGGGGACAAATGTGGAGAAAAGACAAGCTTCTCTCTCTCTCTCTCTCTCGCGTTAACAGGAGAGCAATCTCTTTTTAGTTTTCTGGAGAACCAGTATATAGTATGTGAAATGAGTGTGGTGTCTTCATTCATTCAATGTCTTTTGCTGTGTATGGCCTTTTGTGGGATGCTAGCTTTGCATTCAACCTTCTGAGTTTGAAATATATATATTCTTCTTTTTCTTCTTCAAGAGAGGGGAAAAAAAAGAACAAAAAGGTTGAACCAATTAGGCATTTTCTCAATCAGTATAAACTATTAGCACCCTTTTGTATGGGCAAGTGCTCAACTGTTGTATTAACATGTCTCCTTTGGATTTTGTTGATACAGTTATGCATGAGAGCTTTAGGGCATGATTTTTGTGCTTGCCCATTTTGTATATGGGTGTCATCCTCTTGGCATCCCCTCAGAATAGTTTTGATTACTCATAAAAAAGCACCTTTTTTCTCCAATTTATTGTACCTTTTTATTGAAGTGCCTTATCCAAGATTGATGGGGATTAGTCTCTTTTGCAGAGCCATTTTATGGAACTATTTGCTTGTATAACAGAGAAAGAAGGGATAAGTTGTCTGAGGACTTCATTTTCCGAGTGATGCCCACAGAAATGGAAGCTGTAAGTTGCAGAAAAGGGAACTCTTTCACTAGAATTTTAGTCCCCTGAATTGTATTCCTGATTTGTTCTAGTGCCTGCATTTCTTGGTGTGAGAATGTTTTGGAGATCTGTGCAAAATTCACATCTTTTCCATCCTTTTCCTTTTTGGTTGCAGGCTGGGGTTTCAAATGAATCTAGAGCTATATTCTATTTAGATGCTCCTTCTGCATCAATTTGTTTGCTGATCCAGCTAGAAAAGCCTGCCACTGAAGAAGGTGGCATCACTTCCTCTGTCTATTCACGAAAAGAACCAGTATGCTTCCTTTCTTCTTTCAGTATCCTGTATTTTGTGTGTCTCTGTTAGTTATTCGGTTATTCCCAAGTGATGCTTGAGCTCTCCCTTCAATGCTGGGAAGTTGAGGTGCAATGGATTAAAACATCAGATCTCCTTCTGGCAGAGGAATATGAGGTACACAAGATGTAGAGAGAGAGAGAGAGAGAGAGAGAGAGAGAGAGAGAGAGAGAGAGAGGGAATAGTAATGAGTTTGTCATATAAACTATTTCTTTTGATTTGATTTCTTTCCTTTTTAATCATATTACTCTTCTACTTTCTTTGCCTTTTCTTTAGGCTATTAAGTAGATAGCTCTTTTTGAAAATACTTATGGTAAATACCTAATAGGTCTGTCAGAATGATGATGTTTTCTCGTTTCACTCTAATTGCTCATAATTTACTTGTTTGGCTTCTTATAGAGCATATCTTGTAGTCTGTATGTCGGTAATCACTTGAATGAAATGCCCCCCCCCCCAAAAAAAAAAACTGAATAAACAAATCATACTTTGCAAATCTGCAGGTGCAGCTGAGTGAGAGAGAGAGGCAGAAACTGCAGGTTTGGTCTAGAATTATGCCTTACAGAGAGCCATTTGCTTGGGCTATGGTACCATTATTTGATAACAGCATTGGTGGAACCTCTGGAGGATCTGCTTCGCCCAGTAGCCCACTCACAACAACTGTGTCAGGTTCAAGTTTCCACGAGGTTACTGCTGAATCTACTGCAAAGATAACATTAGATGGAAAACTCGGTTATTCAAGTGGCAGCTCTGTTGTAGTCGAGATATCAAATTTGAATAAAGTAAAGGAGAGCTATACGGAGGATTCTTTGCAGGTCTGCGGGTTTAATTTTGCCATTTGATCTCTGATTCTGCTTAACTTAGCCTGGAAAAAGAGTAAAAACAGATGTTCTACTCTCTGATGGCTCCTTTTTAAAATATGTATAATCAATCCTGCATTTATTTATTTGCGGAAGATTCTCTATATTAAAATTTTGCTGAATAAGTGCATCTGGAATCTGGCTGAATGCTGATTAATATTGCATTTATGTCGTTATTTTAAAGAAAATATTCTTTCTCATTCAACTAGTCAAAAGTATAGTTGTCCAGTCTTATATCATCAAACCTCAAAATTTTGCTATTTCACCGTAACTGAATCCATGTTTAACTTAGAAGTCAATGTAAATAAATTGTCTACTACTGTATGTATGTAAGCCAACTTTTTGAACCAAAAGCAAATTATTGGCGATATCTTCTTGGTTGCTGACTTCAACATGGTTAACTGGTCACTTACGCCCTGGGGGTTGGGGGGGGGGGGGGGAGATGATCCTCATTGGCATTCTCATTCTCTTTAAAACTTCCGTCCTTCATTGGGTCGCCCCCGGGACTGACGTGGGCAGGTCCATGTTACATGCACTGCACACCTGTGTTGCACAGCTTAAGTTTGGATCTCTTGGATATTAGTTGCCCGTTGTATGAATGTGACAAGTTGTATTGCTGATTTCATGGAAAAAGAAAACCAAGGATGCTTTAGGATAATGTTGAAATTTAGCTTGTGGCCTTACCACCCTGCCGCTGGGGGATGGGTTGTTTGGTGGCTGGTGAGACATTTGTGGAGCACCAACTTTCTTTGTCATTGATCATTAATTTTCTCTTCCGCACTTGTTTTCTGGGTTTTTTGTCAAGTGTTTCCTTCCATAATATCTTGACCCCCCCCCCCAAAAAAAAGCGGTTGCTATCTCAATGAATAGGGTGGAAGGTGGACGGGGGGACACCTCAATTTCCTGTCAGTCTTTTACGAACTCTCATGTTAACTGAGTATGCATGAGTTTCTCAAGCTGCGTCCTATTATAAGTGGTTGGTTGGGTTATAGTGTATGATGCCCAATGTCATGATGTTGGAGGTGAGTTGATAAATAGGTATGCATGAAACTGTTGTGTTTACATGGCTTACATCAAATATATGCAAGATTGGAGAGAACTTGGCTCCCATTGGAGCTTGTCATTGGTTTTTTAAATGAGTTCCTTCATTTAACATGTCTTAACCATGACAATTAAGTGAACGAAGTCATCCGGTGCTTCCATAGATGTTTGTTATCCAGTTTAGCATATGTCACATGTTCTGCCATTTTGTTTTGCTTGTCTAGTACTCCATTTTACACATTTTTCATTTTGGGCTCATTTAGCAGAGGCCGACAACCTTTTGGGGGGGGGGTATGTGATGGGATATTTTTGTTGGTATGGGATTTGAGCTGAAGAGAGGGCCACTCGGTTTTTTGTTTTGGTTATTTTTTTTGGGGGGGGGGGGGGGCGTGGGAATGACAAATGGGCTTGAGTTTGGTAATGCACTGCGCTCTACTCTGGTGAAATGGCCTCAGTGGCTCTTTAAGCAAAGTTATCAATGGCAACTATCTCCTCCAATGAAATGTAAATGCTTTAGGTCTTGTTTGGCAGACAACTGTTAGCGATTTGCTGACAGCTGTTTGCATTAGCTGTTTGTTGTTGGCTGTTTATATCAGCTGTTTCTATTAGCGGATTGCATTAGTTGTTTGTAAAAAAAGTGTTTTGTGAAATTGGCTGTTTATGTAAAAGTTGTTTGATAAAATTACTTTTCTATCCTTAACTCTGTTTTGTTATTTATACACACATGATTTTATTCTTTAGTGTTCAATTTTCTTCTCAATATTTATGAATTAAAATTTAAGTTATGTACAATAATATTTATTCATTGTCCTATTTTGTTATATGTACTTATTTTTATCTAATCTTCTTTTCAATATTACGAAGTAAAATTTACACAACATCTACCATCTATAACATTGTTTGCTTTTTATTTGGACATAGTATTTGTTTATTATCAGTCTGTTCTTATTTTCTACTATGAGGTGAAATTTACATGATATTTGAAATATTTATTATGTAAAGTTATTGACATAAATGATTTAACCTTTTTGTTGAAAACGGCAATTAGTGTAATTTAGGTCGACCTTTGGCCATTTTGGTCATTTTGAAACCAAAATCCAAATAGCCATTTGAAAAACTACTTGGTTTAGTTTTTTGAAAAATGACTTTTCGGGACCAAAAAGCCTTTCCAAACAGTTATTAACCAAACACCTAAAATAGCTGTTTGAGTCAGCCAAACAGCCAAAATGTTCCCAAACAGCCTTCTTGTGTTATACAGATGGTACATCGGTCTTTCTTCTATCGTGCACCTCTATTTGGGATGAGTGAGGAGAGCTGAAGTCGTTGAACTATCTCATGATATTATAGGAAGTAATTGGGCCTGAGTCATAATGTTCACTTTATTCCGGGTATAGGGGCAGGGCATCCCCCCCCCCCCCCCGGTAATTGGCTTGATTGGTTGTCTATTTAGCGTCTACCTGGACCTTTACATCTGGTGTGTTTGAATAGCTGTTGCTGATTCTCTTTTGTATCACTGGTTTTGGGGTCCTGAGGACATGTGATCGTATAGTTGCTGTGGTTTTTCACCCTTTTCAGTACGGTTATTATTATAACTACTGGCACTATATTACTATGGTTTATGAACCACTTTCCCAAAAAGGAGGAGACAGGTAGACCTCTATTTTTGTTCCATTTCAAGGTCAGTTATGTTGGGTTTGGGAGAGGCAGTGAAAGCTCCTTGGGCGGCATGCCTTTGGACAAATCAGGGTGTTATGCATGAATGAAAGGAGACACGGGACTGCAGACTGCAGTAACAAGGCTATTTAACCTTTCTATCTGTTTGATCAGGTTCCTACTTTAGCTTCACTTAGTTTTGAGGATTTTGGGGTCTTTTTTCCTTCCTATCCACTGGTGTTGCTCTGTACTTCGCATCATTATAACCTCTTACTAACAATTACAGTATTTGCCAATGAAACTCTTTAAAGTCGCTGAGAAGAATCTTACTGTTCTATTCTGGAAGATCTTCTCAAAGTACAACTGGCCCAATAATCTGTAAACTAGGGCTAATTGAAATAGCCGCTATATTATTGAGTATTAACATTGCTGCTTCGTACCCCCGTCCCCGAGCCAAAAAAGGAAAAAGAAAAGTTTCGTGGAATGATTTATATTGGGTACCATTACCACTAACACTCATTTGGACATAAAGGGCTCAATTTTCTCTTGTTTTCTGCTTGCATGATTTGGATGTTTGCACGCATGTTTGCAAGTGGATCTCCCCATACCCCACGCAAGTGGGACCCACAATAGGAGTTGTTCACTATCAACACTCATTTGGACATCCAGGATTTGATTGTCTCTTGTTTTTTCTTGCGTGATCTGGATACTAATCATACTAGGAAATGTATGAAGTGCTAATTCCTGCTTGAGGACGGTTTGGGCTCATTCGGGGAGGTTGGGGGGGGGGGATTGACAGATGAGCTCATGTAATTTCCTGAGCAAAAACTTCATAGTATGAATTGTGCAGTACATGGGGGCGGATTGATTATCTGGACTTTGTGAGCGTCAGCTGCATAGTATGGATACTGTGGAACTCCTTTCTACCATCATATGCTGACTTTTGTCTTTCTTTTCAAGATTTTTTTTTTCCTTTATTTGTCATGATATTGTTGCAACTTCAACTATAAAAGGGTAAATCCATGTAAAATCAGCATAGTCTAGTCATATCATATTTGGATGAAGGGATGAAAATAATTGTACTGAAGCTCTTCTGGTCCTGGATCAAACGGGTATTAAAGTTGGTCAACAAATTAGAGAAACAAATGGAACCAGTTTTTCAAGTCTATTCGATTAGGAAGAACTTGAATTGACGAACTAGAAAACTTAAATCAGTGATAACTGATAACTTATGATGCTCATGAGTTCGTTACAAAGCCGAATGCTGAAAATATGATTAGATATTATGCTTTACCTTGATTTCGTTGGTTGTGGATTGTTTGTCCTCTGATTGTGTTTATACTTCTCTAAAATTCTTTTTCTTATGCTGAAAAAAGAAAAGAAGTAGATAGAGGCAAATTAGATGCAAGTTGAATACACTCGTCTGTTTAGGAGGCCTGCTGCCTGGCAGAGCTAGTCAAGAGCTTATATAAGTTAACCTTGTGATATTTTTCCATTATTAGATCTGGTTTTGGAATGCTCCTGTTATATTTTATTGTTTCATCAACATTAAGGTAACCTCATTGTTCATCATAATATTGTGTATTTGTTCTAACTCCAGCATGGATTTGTATTTAATATTTTCTATGTGTTCTAACTTTAATCTTAGCTTTTCCAGGATCCGAAAAGAAAGATTCATAAACCTGTGAGGGGAATGTTGAGACTGGAGATTGAAAAGCTTCAGGCCGGTTATGTTGATTTCGAAAGTATCTCAGAGAATGGAAGCATTGCTAATGATTCTTTTGACATGGGAGAGCGTATTCATGATTCTTCACTAATGAAAGTACCAAGTAACGGTATTGATGGGTTCCAGAATAGTAAATTGAGACAAAGCTTTGTTGATGGAAAAGAAACTGCTCAAAATGAGTCGGAAGCCCACGAGAACCTGGAATCCCATGCAGATGAGGTAAGTATGCTGTCATTGCTATTCTAATGTTATCACTTGTACAGTCTGATGTTAATGTTGCTGTTGGTGCTGATGCCTGTCGCGATTGAGAGAATGGTATGCCCAATATTCTCTTTCTTGGCTTTGCCTGGTGTTCTTACAAAATGTTTTAATTGTCCAATAAAAGCCTTTTTTTGGGGCTTCTTGGAGTAGGTTTCTTTGCTTGTGGGGCAAGACTGCGTAGATCTGGATCTCCTCAGACCTGACTAACATGGGCCCCACACTAGGTAGTGGGTGTTGCAATTGTTGAAGATTTGGCCTGAGGGTCAGCTTGCAAACCCATTGGCTTACACTCAGACATTTTCCCAAAACACTTTAAAAAGTCAGGAATTTTACATGTGGTAAAACAGTTTCCTTTTACTGAACCTTTAAATGAATTAATGCCAAGAATATCTTAAAGGTTGATACTCAATAGGCCGCATGCAGCTACCTTGTCCCAGAGGCACGTTTGAGTAAGACTGAGAGTGACCTAATTTCTCTGCATGTATGTTGGCAAGTCTTAGCAGCACGGATTGTTTGAACTTATGCGGCAATGGATTTTCCTGGCTACAATATATTGGCATTTGTTATGGTAAACTATGTTGGTTGATTTGTTTCCATGGGCTAGTAATTGGTATTCATGATTAAGGGAGAAGAATGCAGTTTCTGATGAAATTGCTGCTGCATTTTGCTTTCTATGGTTGTTCTGGCATCTTCATAGATTTTGAATATTTGGCTGCCTTACCGACATTGGAAATGACATGGCATGTGTTGGAAAGGAGTAGAGTTTAGCGGGGTATAAAACACAACATGAGTAATGAATAGTGGCCCTTTCTAGCTTGTTTGTTTTTCAACTGATTCTTGTGTGCTTGCCAGTTTGACAAGTGGACAAACTTTCTCGTGTAGTAAATTTATTTCTGTGTTGTTTGTTTTTTTTCTATGACATAGTCAGTAACCTTTTAGATTTTGGTCATAATCAAGTAGGATTGTTGGATTTAAGTGAGATATTTATGACATATCTTGATCAATTAATCTTAACTTGTATTTTCCATACATGAACTTTTGAGCTTTCTATGAAAGGTGGATGAGTTGAGTTTTACATGACTTGACCTTGATATGTTCAATCCTTGTCATATGTAAAAGGAAACCTTTATATCGTTGTCAACTGCTATTTTTGTCTACAGTTTTTGTCGTATGTCATTGTTGTTTATTTATTTGTTTATTTACTTTTTTTAATAAAGCGGTTAGTTCACAGTATCGGATTTGCTCAACCTCCCTGCATACTGCGACCCAGTTTTCGCGACCCAGAGTACTGGTTGTGGTTGTACCAATTTGGCAAATCTGGCGAATTCTGTGAAACCAGCTCCATGGATAGACAACCATGAGAATAAAACAAACCTAGGAGGAAGTACTCTGCATGAGGTCTTTGAATAACTGAGTAGAAAGGTGGGAAAGAGATGGAATAGAGGAAAAGCAGGGGTCCTGGAAGTAAAGCATGCGTGGGAAGAGAGAGAGAGGGAGGGAGACAGAGAGGTGTTTGAGCTGGAGGTAATAAAAGCTCTTTGGCGCAGTAATAAAGGAGAGGGAAAGTATTTGGAGAGTTGCACACCAAAAGAGGGAAATTGGGGCCAGTGCTTTACAGCTTGTTTTACAATTATCTTTTTCTGTCTATAATTTTCTTTCAAATTTTAATTTAAAGTTGATTCCATATTCTAAAAATCAATGTAAAGTTTAGTAACATGCAACCTATGAAAACTACCTTTGCGTACTGGATTCTCCACTAGGTGGTGAATCGTGTATCTGAATTTGTTCTGTGAATAGAAGTGTACCGGATCCAGGCAACTATCAGTGTACATCTTAATTTTTTCTGCACTGCACTTGTGGCTGGAACATACTCAATGATGTGTTGTGGTGCTGCATGGAATTCCTTGACTTTTGTCTTAATTAACTGGATAATTCCTTGACTTTTTTCTTAATGAACTGGATAGAATTCAAGTCTTAAATTGTTTTGTTTGATCTGTGACCTTACTTGTAGTTCTCCCAAACACTCTTATTACCTTTTTTAATAGTAAAAATGTAACATAATGATGGTTTTATTTTAAGTTCTAATATCTGCATAACAAGGGAAAACTTGCTTCACCCAACAATTGGAATTTAAGCTTGAGAAATTTTGGGCTTGGCTAAGAGTTGGTGTTCATCATCTGTTAAGTGACATAGTGACTCGTGCAATACTACCCAAGCTTGAATTGTTCACACCCTCAATTTTTATAAGTATCTTGAGGCTTCACTTTCTGTTGTGAGGTATCATTTCTAAAGAAATTTGTGATATTTGTTTCTTAATTGTTTTGACTAGACCTGGCAAAACTGACCTGAGATCCGTAACCCGAACCGAATGACCCGGACCCATACCCGACCTAACATCCGAAATAGGTTGACCCGAAAGTAGACTCGAAACCCGAATTGACCCGAACGGAACCATACCTGACCCGAAATTTCTAACAAAGTTGCTTATTTTTGTATAACAAGCTTATTGGACAAAAAAAATGGTTGACCTGATGTCGAACCGAACTGAAGTTCACCTGACCCAAGCCGAACCGAGTCGAAATGTTACTTGACCCGAAACATGAGCCGACCCAAACTTAACCCGATGCATATCCGAACCGAATGACCCATTTGCCAAGTCTAGTTTTGACCTGAAAGTGGCAATTACTATGTCACTCAACAGCCTTCTTTGGTAGTGAGCATGTTTATCATCTAGAAAAGTCAGTTTTTGCTTACTGCCGAGGGGAGCAAGAGGCTTCCTCAGTTCGATAATTTATCTGTTTTTTCACATAATCATATAAGTTTATGTTCCTTTAATTCGGAAAATTTATAATTTGGATATCTCAGAGGATCTAGCTTTGAGTTGAACATTGATTGTTCTGTTCAATGAATGTGAATATATTTTGCAGTTCCATGCTTTTGACTTCCGTGCGACTACGAGGAATGAGCCTTTCTTGCATCTTTTCCACTTCCTTTATGTGTATCCCTTGACTGTAAGTTTGAGTCGAAAAAGGAATCTATTCATTCGGGTAGAACTTCGGAAGGATGACACAGATATTCGCAGGCAGCCTTTAGAGGTAACGAATTATTTTGTGATCTCAATTTCAACAGTCTTTTGCTATATCCGTGAAGGGATTTACTTTTCCTCCTGTCTAGGCAACGTACCCGAGGGAGCCTGGTGCCTCATCAGAGAAATGGGCTCACACACAAGTTGCTGTTGGTGCAAGGGTTGCTTGTTATCATGACGAAATTAAAGTCTCTCTACCACCTATGTGGACTCCAGTGCATCATCTTCTGTTTACTTTCTTTCATCTTGACCTTCAAACGAAATTGGAAGCTCCAAAACCAGTAAGTTTCGGTTTGTCATTCTAGTGTGTGGCAATATCTATTTTTGCCAAGCCTCCTTGTGTTTCAATGAAAACCCTTCATTATGCTGTTGTAGGTGGTAATTGGCTATGCTGCTCTACCACTTTCGTCATATGCTCAGTGAGTACTTGCTTGGTTCCTTTATCTTTATTGTTGTCCATTGACATGGTAGCATTGACTTCTTGTAATTTCTCTATGGCTGTCATTGTTGGAAACAAATTTTGTGTCCCAGAGATTTCAGATTTAAAGGGTATTATCGATGTGTTTTGAATTTAAGCTGAAACATTACTGATGGTGTCCCAAGATCTGGTTCTGACAGGATTCTGAAATTGCATTAACTTGTTGCTTACTCAGGTCAAGGTCTGAAATTTCACTGCCTATCATGAGAGAGCTTGTTCCACATTATCTTCAAGAGGCAGGCAAGGTATATATTAGTGTGCTAATTGAATCTGTCCTATATGCTTTATACATGGTTAAATATGATGAAGTATATTTTAAGTTTGTTTTTAGGTGTTTAATGTTATACTCTATCATTTAGCTTCAAACATAAAATCTAATTATTCCAAGCCTGATCTTAGTGAGAGTGAGTTTGGCTACATGGATGTTTGCAGACCATCTAATTTTGTTAAAGCACACATTCTTGGGAAAATGACATCTTCAGGTTGAGAACCTTGGAAATTCATCCGCTTACTAAGTCAATTGTAGCATTTTTTTTTTTAAGTAATTAAAAAATTGTATTAATAAGATACCGAATTGTCTTCTCCGCAAAAACCAAAAAGGTCTACTCTGTGGTTTGTACTACAGTTGTAGTACTTGGCTCCAATTATACAATATTATTAAAAAGTAGAGCTGCAATTCCTGACATAGGACTTGATAGAAATGAGATCATGGGCAACTGGTTTATTTGAGATACTGCTTGCATCAGATGCTTATCATGAGAAAGTAACTTCTGATCTGTTTTGTGTTATTAGTCTAAGTCTGTATGGATAATGACATCATAGCGCGGATTCACCGGGGAAGGGTTGTGAGATCCAAATGTGAGCTGCATTACCCCTGAGAATCAGAGGAAGGTTTTGAAAGACCCATGAAAAAGGCTCTGAAAATACTTTGGAGTTGAAAATGTTTCAAAATAAATTGGAAGAGGGGTAGAGAAAACGTTATAGAAGTAAGCTGTGGGGAGCAGCAAGGGCCAATAGCGGTAAGAGAACATTGAACTCATATGAAAAATGGAACTAAAAGCAGTGAAAACATATAGAACTAGGGTGGTGACATCATGGATGAAGGAAAATAATTCAAGGAAACGAATGTGAAGTAGAATTGCATGCTAGAGCTATCCATGCTAACTCTAAATGCCAAATCATAAATTATGACACTAGACAAGGTTCTTGTCTAATGTCTGCAACCTGATTTATGTAATGTGACAATCTGCAATCAAGGGCCATATATTGGTTTGACGCAAATGAGCCAATCTTTTTTTATGACCTCCCACTTTTCATAGTTCTCTTCTTCGTCTCTTGTGATCCCAAAGATTGATCTCGAGCCCTTCCCATTATGTATATGGATATCTACTATTGCTACTTTTGAGTTGCGTCTTGCTTCATGCATCTTATCCTTAATTAGAGTCACTTCTACCTTGGGTCACGTTATTCTTTACCTTGTTGACAAGCTAATGTGGTCAGACATCCAAGAAAATCTTCCCTATTTGCAGCTGCCATTCTTTTGGATCAAAATCCCCTTAATTTGAAAAAAATTAATGCTTTATCTGATAGATCTAGCTTAATATCCCACTTTGGACAAATTACTCTTGAAGAATTATTCTAAAACAACAACTCCTAGTGTGGCTAATAGAATAAATTAATGCTTTATTTGATAGAATAAAGAAGCCACTGTGGCTGCATATTGTGACTATGTACCTGGATTATGCATTTGGTCACCTATTTTTACTTGTGGTGCCTTGGATGACACCTCCCTTATAAGTTTACTTATTAAGCTGAATGGGATTCCTATCGGGCAATCATCTCTTGATTATGTCAGATGGGATCTCAATCCTAAAGGGAGCTTCACTGTGAAGTCTTATTATATGAAGCTTGCCTCTGTGCCTTCTTCACCTTTGCATCGAATATTGGGAATGTGTTTTCCATGGAAGATTATTTGAAAATCTCTGGCTTCATTTAGAGTGTGTTTTTTTGTTTGGGAAGCTGCCCATGACAGTATTTTGACTTACGATAATTTGCAAAAGAGGGGTAAGATCTTGGTGAATCGGTGCCCGTTATGTAAAGCTGCAGCAAAATCGCTAAACCACTTATTGCTTCATTGCCCTTTTGCCAGAGCTCTTTGGGATCTAGCCTTTAGTTGCTTGGGAGTTTCTTAGGTTACGTCCAATTCTATTTCGGATCACCTCTATGCAGGGGAGGGCTTTTTTGGTAGGAAAGCTAAAAAGAAGAATGCCAGATTATTTCCTCATACAGTTTTTTGGAGCATTTGGTGTGAAAGAAATAGGAGAGTCTTTGAGGGTGTGGAGATGCCGCTTCAATGTTTTAAAGATTATTTCATCAAGTCTCTCTATTTTTGGGATGAAGGGATCTTTTGTTACTCGTCTCTTAATCTGTTAGATTTTGTGGATAGTGTGCATATGAGATGTGTATAGCCTTTTGTAGGATGCTAACTTTGCATCCACCCTTTTGTTAATGAAATATATTTATTCTTTTCCTGATTTAAAAAAAAAAACAACTCCTAGTGTATGTTTCGCTTTTGCAGGGTCTGGGAATTCCAACTGTAGGCAATCTTACTTTTACAGACATTTCTATCCGTAAAGAGGCTAATTTCAAGGGACATACATAAAAAGATTTGAGAAAATATAGAAGTTGGAAGTTTTGATAGATAAAAGAGAATGTAAATATGCAATACTAAAATCAGATGACACTAACTCTACATAATAAAAAAACATAAAACAGCAGAAAAACAACATATGAGAGGTAAGTACCATGTCTTAACAGTTAGAAGTAGGATGATAGGAACCTTGACAAGGTGAGAGTACTAAAATGATACCAAAAAAAAATGGCAAATGTGAAAAAAAATAGTGGAACGGCACAACTCAATTCCTACCCTTCATGCTAAGAAACTCGCTACTTATGGTTCACTACCTTAATCTTAGACTTCCACAAACTCTTATCTTGAGCCATGTTCTCAGTCAATCTTAAAAATTTCATATCATGTTTAACCACCTCATTCAAGCTCTTTTGTGGTCGTCCTTTTCCTCTTCTACATTGTAGAAGGTTAATTTTCTCACATCTTCTTGCGGGTGCATCCACACTCCTTTTCCCATCACCAAACTATTTGAGTCTAGTCTCTCTCATCTTATCTTCTATGGGTGCCCCTTTTACTATATTTATAATCACCTCATTCTTAATCCTATCCATCCTCGTGTAGCCATACATCTATCAAAGCATTCTCATCTCTGCCGTCATCCATCTGGACTTTAGCTTTTTGTACTGGCCAACACTCTGAGCCATACAACAATGCAGGTCTATCTATCATATGATAAACTTTACCTTTTAATCTTACATGAATCATTTTATCACACAACACCCCTCAATCCTTCCATTTTTGGTAGCCCACTTTTGTACGCTGGTTAATGTCTTCGTCAATATCTTTTTTTTTTTTTTTTTTGAATGATCTTGCTCAAATATTTAAACTTTTCAACTCTTGGTATTGCCACCCTATCATTGGTGACTTCTCCATCACCTTCTTCTCTTCCACTGGAACCACATTTTAAATATTCAGTTTTCGGTCTGTGTAATTTAAAACCTCTTGACTCTACGGTATGTCTACATTGCTCCAACCTATTATTAACTCCATCCTTAGTCTCAGCGATAAGAATAATGTCATCTGCAAATAGCATACACCATGGTATCTTGTCTCGGATCTCTTCAGTGAGTTCATCCATGATTATGGTGAAAAGAAAAGGGCTTAACGCGGATCCCTGATGGAGGCCAATATCAACAAGAAAATCATTTGGGACCTCTCCTGAGGTCCTAACACTCGTCTTTGTCTCTTCGTACATATCATTAATAACTCGGTTATACGCAACCGACACTGCTTTCTTCTTCAAGTATCTCCATAATACTTTACGCAGTACTCTATCATATGCTTTCTCTAAATCTGATGAATACTATGTGGAAATCCTTTTTCCAATCCCCGTATAATTCCATGGGCCTTGATGATCAATCTGCTTGACATAAAACCAAATTGGTTATCTAATATTGCGCTGTCCTTTGGGAAGATCACAACTTTCTTTCAATCACCATTTCCCATAACTTCATGGTATGGCTAAGCAGTTTTATACATCTATAATTATTGCAATCTTGAATATCACACTTTTTCTTATATAGTGGGATAACTATGCTGGTTCTCTACTCACGGGGCATCTTTGCAGTCCTAAAAATAACGTTAAAATAGTTTTGTTAGCCACTTTAGCCCTTCTTCACCCAAACACTTTCACACTTCCATAGAAATTTGGTGGACATCTTTTTTAAGGCTATTTAATCTCATCTTCGGTGATAGCGTCACAGAATTGATCGTTTTATTACCTCTCACTATAGCCATGCTCCCTTCTTTGGGAAGTCTTTAGCATATCACCATTGAAGAGCTTACAAAAGTATCTTGGCCATCTTTCCTTAATTACGACTTCCTCTACTGCAACCTTACTGTCTTTATCTTTGATGCACCTTACATTACCCAAGTTTCTTGTCCTTCGTTCCCTAACCCTTCCTAGCTTAAAGACCTTATTCTCCCCTCCTTGCTCTCCCCTACTTTAGCCTCCTGAAAAATTATTCTATTTCTGTCAAAACTCATCCATATGCAATGAATATGTCATGTTCAATTTCCCCGTTGTCTTGTGTGATCAACATAACCATTGTAGCTCTTTCCCATTTGGTAATTCTTACATTTTTCTGTTGTGTTCTTCTAGTTCTCGTTCGCTTGCTACTAAAATTGCGGTGTTGAAGGACTGTTTCTCAATCTTAGTACCTGGGTCAAGGCTTTGCATAGTGAACTCAGATTTGGTTATGACTTCCTCCTCTTTCTCACTGCTCTGAAGTTTTGGAAGCGGACTAATGACACCAGGATATCCACCTTCAGCAAGATCATAGGAAGCAGCCCCATGAGTTTTCTTAGATTTCAAAGTTGTAGTGACTAAATTAGCTTCATAAGCTCGACAACCAGGAAGATTTCTAGAGTGAGGAGGCTATAATTCTAATTCACAACAATCATAAAAAATATACCTTCCTTGAAGTTCATGAGTAGCTCGTCTTGCATCTCTCTTTGAGTAAAATTTGACACAAGCATGAAAATCAATTGATTGCTTACATCTCATGACCTCTTTCACATATCCATACAGTGAGAACACTTCATAAAGAATCCTCTTTGTTATCGGATATAATTGATGATGAATAAATCACATATAGTGAACATTCTAGGTCATCATCATGCATGCTTTATATCAAACAACAGTAAACATTATGCAGTAGCAGCACATAATCTTGCATGGAATAGTGTAGCAAGCTTGTGCAATGTAGCAGCAAACACCAGCTGCAATCAGCAAATAAATATGGTATTCTAGAATGATTTTCAGGCTGATCTGATTTCTTTCTTGGTTTTTTCCCCTCATGCGGTCAAAGATCAAAACTTTTTGGGGCTAAAAATCTGCACTAAGCAGAACATATCGCTGGCGGCAATGGCAGGGCATGGTGGCTGAGGCTGGTGGCTGTGTAAGGCAGGGACGAGGGTTCGAAGGCTTGAAACAACAAAATTTTTTTCCCCACTGTTTCAAACCCTTGGTTTAGTTGGCAGCAGAATTTGGGATGTGGGTTGGCTTGGAATCAAGAACTTGCTTTCATACCAAGTTGATAGAGATCGGGTAGAGAACAAGCGAAGAAGGGAGAAATTTAGAGAGAAAGAGGGAAGAAAGGGATTGACATCTCTGTGTTGAAATCAATATTCATTCAATAATCAATATTCAATAGTGAATAGATAATCATAACCTAAGACAAAACATCTATTTATAATAGACTATAGACTTAGAATACTATTACGAAACTACCTAACCAAACCTATATAGAATAGGAAACTCAATATTATTTAAATACTCCTAAATATCCTTATTTTCACTAATCTAAAATAGCCTGTAAATAAACCTACGAAAATTACATAAATCAAAATACCTTAAGTTTCCGAATGACAAATGAATCCTAGATTTCTATATTAGACAGAATTCCCTTTCTTCGTCATCCGCATCACTTACATTCCATATACTGTCTTATCTTATGAATCTGAAAGCTTGAAATCCCAACTTCTTGCTTCTATGTTTCATCAACTTGATGTATGTCATTGGAAAATAGCATTCGGCAAGGCACCCCCTATTGGTGTTTTTGGAAGATGATTCTTTTGTGCATTTGACGGTGTACTTGAAAGGAAAGGAATCGTCGGATTTTTGAGGACAAAGGCTTACTGTACTCGTATCAAATTTCAAGCTCCACTTTTGAAAATCTTGTATAGTTGGGGTCTTGTCCTTAGTGGTGGGAGAAACTTGAGTTTTTTGGATGTTGTGGATAATATTATGCATTGGAGCTTAAGGGCATAGTTGGAGTGTCGGGCCCAATGGTAACAAAAATTTGAACTTTTTGGGTTTTATAGATTGCATTATGGATGAGAGCTTGAGGGCATAGTGTTTTTGTGTTCGCCCCTTTTATACATGGCTGACATCCCCTTGGTGTCCTTTTAATATACCTCTTGATTCCTTATCAAAAACAAAAAATATTATGCGTTAGAGCTTGAGAGCATGATGATTTTTGCAACTGTCCGCTTTTGTGCATGGCTGTTTTCCACTTGGTGTCCAACTAATGCAATTTTTTGATTACTCATTAAAAAAAACAATCTGCAAGGCACATCAATTCGAATCAATCTACTCGTTCATGATTACTGCAAAGGGGAATATGGCATCTCAAATGCAGCCTGGGTCCAGTCGGTAAGTTGGCGGTGAATTTGATGTGTGTGTACGTTGTGCTACTGCTATAGGATGATAAAGTGCAATAGTCAGAGAAAATCATGAATTACGGTTGGCAGGGAAAAAGAAGACCCCTGTGTAGAAATCTGCTTTTAAGACTCCTCTTCCACAGCAAATATCCTTCTTACTATGTACAAAATGCTTCATACCTATTTCTAGACTACTGTTCCCAGTGTCAGCTACTTAGCATCTTCATAGTTCTGCAGTAAGATATTGAGGCACAAGGGGCTTAACCAATACCTATAAGTTCTGTGACAGGCTTAGTTGTCTGTCTCATCTGCTGCTTTGAAATACATGATACAATCAAGTCTTGTCACTGAATAGCTCTCTTCATAATCAAATTAGAACCTTTTACTTTCTTGCATTTGGCAGTTCTAGTTACATCTCCTAGGGCCAAAAACCCACAAAAGGTTTTCCTTCAGTTATGATATCATGGTTTCGAGCTATAACCTTTTTGTTATGATAGCTACTTTAGTAGGTTAATTTTCTGTATGAAATTAAACCTTGTTGAAATAGTCATGATAGCAACTTTGTTGGAATGTCATTTTTTTGTCGCCTTCATCTTTTTCCCTTCTTGTGTCATACTTTGATGCCTTACTTTCTATCCGTGTTGGTACAAATGGATAAGCTTTGTTTTTTTGTTTCATCTTTTTCTCTGACTGGTGAATTAACAAGCGTTTTTATCTTTTGCATTATCATTTAGGAGAGGATTGATTATTTGGAGGATGGGAAAAATGTCTTTCGGTTACGGTTACGGTTATGTTCATCCTTGTATCCGACTAATGAACGTGTAAGGGACTTTTTTCTTGAATACGATAGACACACCCTTCGAACGAGCCCTCCTTGGGGATCAGAGCTTCTTGAGGTATCTATATGTTTTTTTGTTGATTGCCTTTGAGCTTTATTTCAAAATGATAGCCATTTGTATTGCATTTTTATCCTAATTTGGCATCTGTGATGCTCACTGTTTCTCTATGCTAACCATAAGCTTTTAGTTGCTAGGCTTTTTTATTGTATATTGTGTTTAGACGAGAAAATATGGCACTTAGACACTTAGAGATCTTACCAAGAACAATGTAAGCATTGTAATAGCTAGGTTAGATCGTCATATTGACAATCCTGGATGATCCTTCTCATCAAGATTGAATCATGTAGGTGTGAAATTCCTAGGCATCAGGTGTACTGTGGGGGTTAGAAAATACCAAAATAAGGAGATAGGTAATTTAGTCAGGGATCAATTACTAGAACATGCACTGTGTGGGTTTTTTCAAACGTTAATGGGCCACAAATTCTTTAGTTTTTTAAATATTCTGTTAAGACGGCTCGTTACCACCAATTTTGTATTCATGTCTCTCATAAAAAATTTTTTCTTGTTTTGGAAGGAAAACAAAATACAAATGTGCTGATGAGAAAAATGACATATAGGTATAAAATATTCTGTAATAGGTGATCA
The DNA here is from genome assembly GCA_029747015.1 of Carnegiea gigantea. Classification (NCBI taxonomy): domain Eukaryota; kingdom Viridiplantae; phylum Streptophyta; class Magnoliopsida; order Caryophyllales; family Cactaceae; genus Carnegiea; species Carnegiea gigantea. The sequence continues at coordinate 52,011 of JAKOGI010002587.1, forward strand.
AGTGTTTAATTAAGGTTCGATTCATCTTGCTAATGCATTGTAATTCGCAGAAATTTTCAGTTCCTCCCTATTTCTTATATTAATACTCAAGCACTGCCATTTCTTCTCTTGTAAGAAGCGGGACTGTATCATATGCTGAACAAGAATCTATGGTTGCTATTTTTCTTTATGTTGTGTTGTTGTCATTCCTTGTCCAAAATATGTCCTGTGTATACCTCCCTTTAAAAAAATGGGATTTAATCATTGATCCATGTCCATATCTGAGTCCACATGTTAATGTCCCACATCACCCAGACATGGTTTTCCTTTTTCTTTTTTTTCTTTTTTTTGGGGGGGGGGTGTTCTGATGTGGCAGGCGTACGCCTTTCTCCCAATTTGTAGAGAGGTCGTTTCCTTTAGGTCCTTGATTGAAAATTATCAAATGCCACAAACTATGTGGAAGAAGTTACAGAACAATTTGGTGATACCTTTGCTTCACCCTTTTTTTATCAGAGGTGATGTGATCAATTAGTGAACTAATGCTAGTTTGTCAAGTTGGCGAGTTTAATGGGTTAGAGAACTTGGGATGTGATTAAGTAAATATCTGTTGAGCAGGTTGCCATGAAGCATTAGGTGCCCAGTAAAAAGCTGATTGGTAGAATACAATAAGAAATATTCTTGTTCTGTAAAAATCTATAAATTGCTGAGTGGTTTATTCTTCAGTGTAAATTATCCTTTTTAAATTTAAAGAAGACTACTCTACCTTTCTACAGGCCATCAACAGTTTGAAGAATGTTGACTCTACAGCTTTGCTGCAGTTTCTTCATCCCATCTTGAATATGCTGCTTCATCTAATTGGAAATGGTGGTGAAACACTTCAGGTTTTGCCTGCAAATTCTTCTCTCTCATTATCATCTATACTAGTTTTGTAGTTATTTTATTGCAGCTTCCTCTTTAGTTTATTTTAAAAGAGGAAGTTGTGATAAATGTGCTGTTTGTTGACTTCTTTGGTTGGTACTTGACTTTTGTTGGTTATATGAGTATCTCAATTGATTTCAAATATTTACAAACACTTGCATAATTTTTCATTCTGTGCCCCAGTGTATGGTTGTCGGAAGGTGCGCCTAGCGTCTTGGAATATTGGATCTCTTACGGGTAAGTCTATAGAATTAGTTAAGTCTTTGTGCAGACGTAGGATTAGCATAGCTTGTGTTTAGGAGACTAAGTGGGTAGGGCCTAAAGCGAGAGTAGTTGACGGGTTCAAACTGTGGTATTCGGGGTCAAGCAGCGCCAGGAATGGCGTGGGCATTTTGGTTGATAAGGAGTGGGTTGACTGTGTTGTTGAAGTGAGGCGTAAGAGTGACCGAATTATGGCCATTAAGATTCTGGTGGGTTCAGAATTCATAAATGTGGTTAGTGTTTATGCTCCTCAAATAGGTTTGCCGGATAATATCAAGAAGTAATTTTGGGAGGATTTAGATTTGGTCATTCGGGATGTATCCCGAAGCGAAAAGCTTTTCATAGGAGGAGACATTAATGGTCATATTGGTGTTGACTCGGACGGGTAGGCTCACGGAGGTTTCGGTTTTGGGGAGAGAAACATCGGAGGAGTTTATCTTCTGAACTTTGTAGTGGCTTATGATTTGATGGTGGTAAACTCCTTTTTTAAGAAGAAGGAGGACCACTTGGTAACCTTTAAAAGTGGCCCCTCAAGAACCCAGATTGATTATTTCCTGATTAGGGCGGATAATCGAAGGTTGTGTAAGGATTGTAAGGTGATTCCTAGTGAGCTTTTGGGAACCCAGCATAGGTTGCTAGTATTGGATATGGAGTTCAATTGTTGTAATTGGAAGAAGAGGAGGGTTGGGGATCCTAGAGTTAAGTGGTGGACCTTTACTAAGGAGAACGCAGTGTTAATAGCGGAGAGGATAGCTGAAGAAGCTGCTTGGAGGCAGGTAGGAGATGCAGACAAAATGTGGGAGGTTATGGCAGAATGTATTCGAAAGTCGGCTAGAGAAATCCTAGGTACTTATAGAAGGGGTGGTAACAAAATGAAGGGTGCGTGGGGGTGGAACGAGGAGGTTAAGGAGAAAGTCAAGGAGAAAAAAGAGGCATTCGCTGTATTCATGAACAGTGGAGAGGAGGAGGAGAGAGAGATTTGTAGAGGTAGGTATAAGGAGGCTAAGAAAGTAGCTAAGAAAGCTGTTGCTGTAGTTAAGTGCAGGGCTTTTGATATGTTATATCGTAGACTGGAGACCAAGGAAGGGGAGAAGGAAGTCTTTAAACTGGCAAGGGCTAGAGAAAGACGGTCAAAGGATTTGGGGGTTGTGAGGTGCATCAAGGATGAAAATGGAAAGGTGCTGCCTGGTAAGGCAGAAATCAAGGCGAGATGGTAAAGGTACTTCTCCACACTTCTCAATGGTGAAGTGATGGAAGATGCCCGAAGTACGGAACGAGAGTGTAGTGAAGGTCACCTGGATCTGCGATTGTGTAGTCCCATCAGCACGGACGAGATTAGATAGGCCTTAAAGAAGATGTCCAATGGGAAGACAGAGGGTCCAGATCAAATTCCAGTAGAAGTGTGGAAGTGTTTGGGTGGAGTAGGATTAGAGTGGCTTACGGAGTTTTTCAATGTACTTCTTAGGACAGCTAAGATGCCTAAAGAATGGAGGTATAGTACAGTCATTTCGCTGTACAAGAACAGAGGGGATATTCAGGATTGTAATAATTTTAGGGGTATAAAGTTGCTCAGTCACACTATGAAGTTATGGGAGAGGGTGATTGAGAGAAGGTTACGAAAGGATATTTCGATATCAGAGAACCAATTTGGTTTTATGCCAGGCAGGTCGACCATAGAGGCGATTTACCTCCTTAGAAGGCTCATGGGTTTGTACAGAGATCGAAAGGTAGATCTTCATATGGTGTTCATTGACCTGGAGAAGGCATATGATAGGGTTTCGCGTGAAGTATTATGGAGATGTTTGAGAGAGAAAGGAGTGTCACTCGTGTATATTCGAGTTATTAAGGATATGTACATGGGAGGTAGGGCGAGTGTTAGGATGCCAGGAGGGGTCACAGATGACTTCTTCGTTGGTATGAGCTTGCATCAGGGTTCCGCCTTAAGCCCTTTTCTTTTCTCTCTAGTTATGGATGAACTTACAAGGGGGATTCAAGATGAGTTACTTTGGTGTATGCTATTCGCGGATGACATTGTTCTTATTGATGAGACCAGATAGGGAGTAAATGACAAGTTGTAGCGATAGAGACAATCTTTGAAATCTAGAAGTTTCTGTGTTAGTAGATCGAAAACGGAATACCTTCATTGCTGTTTCAGTGGAAGAGTAGAGGTGAGGGGTGAAGTCACCTTGGATGGGATGATGATACCAAAGGTCGATAAGTTCAGGTATCTAGGCTCGATCATTCAGCAGAATGGGGATATTGATGAAGATGTTAACTATAGAATAAAATTGGGTTGGTAAAAATGGAAGTATGCCTCAGGTGTGCTGTGTGATAAGAGGATGCCTGTAGGATTAAAAGGCAAAGTTTATCGTGCGGTAGTTAGACCGGCGGTAATGTATGGATCGGAGTGTTGGCCTCTAAAGAAGACTCAGGTTCAAAAGTTGATGGTAGCGGAGATGAGGATGATTAGGGGGATGTGTGGTTATACGAGAATAGACAGAATTAAGAATGAGGTTTTCAGAGGCCTAGTTAAAGTGGCCCCCATTGAAGATAAGGTGAGAGAATCAAGATTCCGATGGTTTGGTCATGTGAAAAGAAGGAGCGTGGATGCTCCAGTAAGGAGATGTGAGAGGATTAACATCCCCAAAGGCAAAAGAGGGAGGGGTCGACCAAAGAAGAGTTTGGACGAGGTGATTAGAGAGGACTTGAGAGTTGCAGGATTGTCGGGGGACGTGGCTCAGGATAGGAGACGTTGGCGGGATAGGATTAGGATCTTAGATCGCAGAGAGGTGGCCTCGTAGTCGGTCTTTCAGCTGCAATAGGGTAGCTTTGGCAGTGGTGTCGTGTTTGTCCCCAAGAAGTTCTTTCACCTGGGAAGAGACATCGTTTGCTTACCTCTAGTTATTAAGGTATATTTTCCTCCTCTGCTTTATTGTTCCTTCGTTCCTTAGCTACGACTTCTTGCTTTGCTTATGTATCTTACTCATTTCTGGCTGTTGTGTTCTCCATTTCCCCATTAAATGTTTTTCCAAAACCCTCTTCCATAAATTGTTTTTTCAAAATCGTGTTTTTGTGGGTCTCTTGAAATCAGCTTTTCTACGGGTAGGGATATCGGTAGGAGTAAGGCTGCCTACATCTGGATCTCCCCAGACCCCGCGAAAGCGGGACCCACACTGGGAGGTGGTGGTGGTGGTGGTGGTGTTGTGCCCCAGTGTATGTTCGCACTGTCTAGCTGAAGTGATCAGCAACTCCAGGCATTCTATGTTTTTTTGCTCTGGTTACATTGTTCCCTTCCTCTTACAATCATATATAAGCTACCACGTTCATTTTCAAGCCATCCTAATACTTCCATAAATAGCATTATTTTTCTCACACTCTTCTTTGTCAGCAGTCAGCGCTCAACAGCGTCCATGCTTTGCACTGTTACGTTTTGATCGGGAACCTTTGCCAGTCTTCTCACTCTGTAAATACTACTAATTTTGGCTAACTTTAAGGCGTTAAACAGCTAAACTGCTTTGTGCTTGATCATCCTATTGCTGGATATTATGACTCCATCTTCTCTAACATCTTATTTTGTACTAATTTCTTTTTTGTTTTCGAAAAACTTTTCACCAATCTTGTGGAATATTTTTTGGAAACTATTCTTGTTCCGCCAGCTGCGTATCTGCTTTGTTACCTGAATAGGACAACTAGTCTTGTACTCTTGTTCCATCAACTCTCTCTAGAAAGACTCATTATTGGACAAATTTTTAGCTACAAGTGACTAAAGAAACGATTCGTTAACCTGTTTGTGACATTTTCATCATGAAATCCTGGCTGTCCTATGACCTCATCTCTGGACCTTTGCTTTCAACAGCTTATTGGTGTCAGTTTTACCATGAAACAAATTCCATGTGTAGGGGAGATAGTGCAGTAGTCTTTTGAACATTTTCTTGGTGTTAATTTTATGGCCAATGGCAGTCCTGGTTGATCTTTGTCCTGGTTGGTGAATGTTTCCTTCCAGAAGTGCCTCCAAGGTAAGAAAGTTCTGGTTGCAGGTGGGGGCATAAGATGGAAAGAACTTGTTCTGTTAGCATGCTAAACTTGTTTTTCCTTGGGAAAATATGCAAATTTGCTAGAATTTGGAGGAAAGGGAATCTTATTATACCATTTTGTTGTCTTCCCAAAATTAAAATTGCAATTGCTAGAGGAACTTTCTAAGAGAATTATGGTGACAAGCTGGTGACTAGTAGAGCACAGGAAAGCTGGAGAGAAAGCTATCTGTTCAACATGTCTTTACAAAACTCAGTTCCATTACTCAGGCCCACTGAAGTTTGGTGACAAGAAAAATGGTGAAATACCTAAAAGATGCACTTTGATTGACTTGCAAAGCTGACCATATGTTAGTGTATGCATTTCTGAATGTTCTGTCGGATGTCACATACTCACATGTACTTCAAAGCTGATTTCCAAAGCTATCTTCTACTAGAGTGATGTTTTGAGCCTCCACATTCCATGCCCCCAAGCCCTTTTCTGCTTTGTGCTTAATGCTCATAGACTTTATCCTAGAGAGTAGTATGATGCCTAGGACTCTACCTCACTAGAGACCAAAGGCTGCACCTTGTGGCCATTTCAATCTCCTTTATGACTGTCATTAAAGTTTTTGGGCAGCAATAGAAATATGGAGCAAGGGAGGGCAGTAGCACTGAACAAGACTTATGTGCCTCTTAGCGCAAAGATAGCTCCTTTCCATCCATATAACCCCTTAGTCTCACATAGCATTTCCATGAACCGTGGTGGTTATTGCATATTGCTGTACTATTTTTTCTTCTGATGTGGGTTATTTATTTATTTAAAGTTCTTCGATGATCGATCTAAATGTTTTTTGTTCCTCCATCCCTCCAGGTTGCTGCCTTCAGGGCAATGGTTAATATCTTGACTCGGTATGCTCTTAATCCCATTTAGTTTTAGAACTTTGGTATGACGTATTAATTTTCTTGTTTCATGGCCTTGAATTTGTGTGAGAGTATGTTAGTGCCAAGATAACTGTAGTATCTTAATGGAAAACTGCATATGTAAAATCGTGATTGTGGTTGGGTCTCCTATTGCTAGTAAAAGGAACATGTAGGAAAGAGGGATTCCACTGAAGTTCAACTCTTAGGTATGCTTTAAGTTTGTTGCTTTTGAGTGCAAATTGTGTTCAGTGTAGCCATTACACTGTTTTAGGAAAATTTGGAGCATCCGTTCACCTGGTTTGCTATTTTTTAGGAATAAATGAGACGGAACCCATATTTGAGTCTGTCACATCCTTCTTGAGCTTCAACACAACCTGAGGTAGTTTTATTTAAATTAAAAAATAGGTTTCAATATTTAAAATGCTAGTATAGCATTAATTTAATGGTCTGAAATATGTGCTCATCTTACCCAAACCATGACAGCATGACTAGTAAAAGTTTGCTAATTACATTAAATTTAGGCATCCCGTATCCGTTTAAGGCTCACTGTTCCATTAAGCTCATGACGGAGCAAAAAATGTTGTTTCATTAACTAAAACTGAAAAATGAATTAACAATAATTGAGGGGGGAAATAGTTTGTAATATTCATACAAATCATACCATATTTGTTGTGTAATCATGTAAACAATTGAGCATTTCATTGAGCTTTGGTGGCCAAGTTTCAGTTAGCTACAGAGTTTGAGTTCATGATTAATTGGGGCTTAGATTTAAACAATCATTAGTACTTCACTTGTTGGCTAAACTCTTTATGATCTCTAGTTTCGGGGATAAATTTTGCTTCTGGATAGATGTTTTGGATGACAATGTGGCCTTTCAAGGGGCCTTCTTTTATTGTATAGTTTGTCCTACCTCGTGCCATTATTTCCTATTTCTGTTCTTATATGGTCTTGTCACGCCAGAATCCATAAATTTGTGTATAAGGCAACGGTGGAAGAGTTCCATTTCGCTTATCCATCATAGAGTCTTACACTCCCTTTTTTTGGGGGGGGGGGGCTCATCACAGTAATTATTTTCATTTTATTTTGTATTGTATTTTATTTTGAAATAATAGAGATCTTGGGAGACTCTTTTGATGTATCTATCCTTTGCCAACTGCTCAGAGGTCAATTAGCATGCCTCCTCTCATGAGCCCTCTTGGAATATAAGCATTGCCTCTTTGAGATTCAAGGTGACTGTTAGGCCTATCTGTTGTTAATTTGTTAGTCAGGAAGTAGTGGATTTTGGATTCTTCATGCTATTCTTTGGTTTGTTTGGCTGCAGAGCTTAGCTTAAGAATTTTCTAGAGCTAGGTTCTGCTGTGTGGGATGGTCTAGAGAAGTCATATTTAATTGGCATCTATTTAGGGTGTCAGCAACCATATGCTGTTGATGTGCAATTGAAGGCCATTGTTATTCTTGGTGTTTAGTTTTATTTTAGATATGTTTTTGAGTATTGTTTTGGATCTCGATTTTGGATGTTAGTGTTGGGTTGTTTGATTTGGGGGCGAGAAGGTCTTATCCTCATTGTGCATTCTTCTCTTAATGAAGTCTTCTAGTTGGCATAATGTACAAGCAACCGGTTGGGCTGCACACTTTCAAAGTGCAACCTCCATTTGAGCCATTAGGTCTAGGAAATCCAATGGACCAACTGAAATGCATCTCATCAATGGCAATAGGGTAAATATAACCGACGCTAAAATTAGTTAAAAGACTGTAGGAGTATTTTAACCTCCATTTAAAGTCTAAATGTGCAAAATGCTCAAGCTGTCAAACAACCACTTCCCTCACTCTCAACTCTTTGCAGAACAATCCTTGCTTGGACCTTAACTAGCACAACTGAACTGTAATCGGGCCTGTTCCTTTTTAACCCTATGTAACTGGTGTAATTAGTGCATTTTTTTTCAGGACCTATTCCTTCCCCTCCCCCCCCTTTTGAGTATATTCTTCATGTTCTTTTATCGTCATGGTTCCTTGTGAAGCTTAGACCTGAAAAAAAAGACCAAAAGAAATATTCTTTTAGTGTTGCTTCAATAATTTGACGAAATGACGGTGCACATAAAACATAGTTTAGTGCTATCATAGAATAGCAAGGTGTAGTACCATTTCTCACTTTCCTGTGCTTAATAGATGTTCTTTCTCAAAATGCGGAGTTAAGGAGGTGATGTTTATGCCCATTTCTGGTGGGATTATAAAGAAAACCAGGCCATCAGGGCATCAAAGAATATAACTAACTCAAAAAAGACCTATGTGTTTCGTATTGCAAGTACGGTCTTGATGCATGTTGAGATTGAGTAAAAGTAGCACAAATTCTTAGATGGTGACAATAGGCCTGGATTTGGCTTCCGCCTTAGTTTAAAAAAGGCCGCCTGGGGCACGCCTAGGCGCGCCTCGGCATGAGGCTATCAGGTCAGCGCCTTGGAAGGGTTGAGATGCGCCTCAAGGATGGAAGGCTAAACCTTCTCTGTTTCCACTTTTTCTTAGCCTTATCTTTGCCTTTTTTCTTCTTTTCTTTCCCTAGGAGCTAAAAAGTGAACTGTGCTTGTGCGGTATGTGTGTGCATTGAGGAACTACAATGATAAGATAATCTTAAGGTTATTTGCGGTATAGGTGGTATAATGATGTCTAATCACTTTTTTAATGCATTTATCTAACTGTATCTGCAAAATATGCTTTGTAAAATGTGAAATACTTTTAAAATTTTTTGCATAGAAGTGCACCTTGCATCCATGATGCATGCGCCTCATGCCTTGCACTTTGGGACCCTATGCTCCTAAGTGCACCTCGTGCCTTTTGAAACTGCCTTCTGTGCATTTGCATTTTACAGTTTTGCCAAATCTTATTCCATCAGGTTTGAAATCTGGATTGGTCTCCTAATATATACTATTGAGTAAAGATTCCATTGTTTCACAGGGTGCAGCAAGAGTCTGCAGATGATGCAGAGAGAAACCGGTTTCTAATTGGCTATGTTGATTACGCTTTTGATGACTTTGGTGGTCGGCAAGTGCCAGTTTATTCTGGTCTTTCTACGGTGTGGGGAAGCTTGGCGCGCAGTAAGGTATAGGTTCAATCGATTTCTTATATAGATAATCATCTATTTTTCCCAATGTTCATGATTGTCTGACAAACCAAAACCAGATTACGGGCAGTTTCCGTCCTCACCAATCTGGTTGTTGGCTTGGGTTCAGTTACAGTTAATTTCAAATGAGGTCAGAACTGGTGGAGGCATTTTTGAGTTAGCTGAAGTCCGTTGGTTCCAGGCAAGTTTTAGATGTGCTGCCTGCTTGGTTTAAAAAAGCACGCCTAGGTGAGAGGTGATTGTCCCGGCACCTCAGTTAACTCCAGACACAGCAAAATCAGAAGGCATAGGGAGGCACAAGCCTTAGACATGCGTTGTCCGAGGTGGGAGGCACTGTGCCTTCTGCTCCTTGCAGCACTTTGCCAGCGGAAGCGTGTAGGAGAGAGAGATTAGAAAAGTTAAGACTTGAAATACTCCAAATTAACGCTTTCCCAAACCCAAGTCACAGATAATAAATTCGAGGCAAAGCCCTCAGTCAACTGCAGAAACTTTCATTAATTTAAGCTTTAATTAAAGCCCCCATTTCATAACCCTAATTTTGCAAACCCTAATTTGCAAATCTCAGAGTCTGGGGGATTGTGACCTATAGCGGCCTTCAACTCGAGGCAGAGATGGTTGGATGTTCATAGCCAGCCCTAATGGTGAACATTGCTGGTTGCTGCTGGCAAAAGTTTTGCTTCAATTTAGTATGTCATGGTTGTGCCATCTAACTTGCTAATGTAGAGATGTCTGTCTCATATCTGTTTTCATGTCTTGCTCCCATTATGTATGCACTAGCCTAAAGAAAAGGATTTCAACGATTAAAAATTCGACTCCATAATCTAAAAATTCTTGTAATGTGCCTCTCTATTCTCCATTATAAGCAATGGCACTAATTGTATGAATTTTAACGGAACTTACTTCTTTTGAAATAAAGTTGATCCACCTGGTAAACACTCCAAAATATTTCAATATTTAACAAAATGTCGTTAAATCATTATTATTCTAACTACATCTTCTCTACTTAACATATAAAACAGACATCGTCTTTCCCTAATATGTTAACCATCTTCCCACACTACTTCTTTGCCCTTTCGTAAGTGCAGAACTCTCTTTCTCATATGGTGCAAAACCAACAACCTTGCTATTTCAAACTCCTGACATGGTAAAGTATAGCAATATGTTATTTATATACGAATGGAATGGACTATAGAGATGATTGAAGAGATTAATGCAAAATAACTAAAGAGACGAGCATCTGCTAGATGCAGAGGTGAAAGAATATATATAATGCACTTAATATTTTGTTGTCATTTGTTTTTTTTTTTTTTTGGGTGTTAACCATTTACGCATCTAATCAAATTATTCATGTATCTCCTAGATACAAAGATGAACGAATATATATAATGCTCTTATTTCAATATTATATTGTTATGCAAATTTTTTGTATTAGCTATTAATGCATCTAAGGAAATTATTCATGCAACTTGGAAGTTTATTAACAATGATTAATTTCTAATATTGAAATAAGTGTATTTTTTTTAAATTTTTTCGTGCTTGCAGCCCATTCATCATTTTATCTAAAGTTTCATACATTGGTAAATGAAGTGTGAATTTCAAGAGAACTTATTTAAAGTAGTGAAATTTGTCAATGCATTTTGAGCAATTCGTGTATTTAAACCATTGTACATTGCAAAGAAAGATGAAATTTTTAAGTAAGTAGTATTTTGAACTTTAAAAGTTTAAATATAGCATGGTTAGAGATTCATGAATGTAAAATGTATACATGTTGCCTACAAGGTGTTTGCTTTCTTAGGAGAAATTATCAATGATCTATGATGCATTGCGTCTTATATGTCGTAGAATTCATTAGAAAGCTAAAAAAAGATTTGGAAATTAACCAATCATAAAATGACCAATGGCATTCAAACAATTTATGTACTCAATCCTTATATGCCATGTTATATTAGATATTAGATTAGATTATAGATTTTTTCGTTTAATTTCCCAAGACGAGGTGGCACAGGATGTAATATCTAAGGTGGTAAGAAAAGAGAAGTGATGGATTTTGAGCTAGATGGAAAATGAATTTCTTTCTGAGGGGAATGAAAACCACATGAAATGAACTAGGAGGGAGGGTCTGTTCTATCCTTTTACCTCTCTCTCTCTCTCTCTCTCTGGGTGCTGAAGAGGAGTCAAGTCCCGTACTTATTAAGTGTTGTTATCAAAGTCATCTTCTTCTCCTTTAGAAGTATAATAGTGGGTTTTGGGTTTTTAATAGGACCATAATGTTTTTTCTTTAAAAGAAAACTATTCAATGGGATACATGGGTGATTGTCTAATTTCTTAAATTGTTAGTACAAAGCAGTGTTTCTACAAATTTTAAACATTTCCAGAGTGAGTATGACTTTGATCTGTGATGGTCCTCGAGACTTTCAGGTTGGTTCAGGTTGGGGCTGGGCAGTTCGAGTGTGGTCAAGTTTGGGTCACTATATTTTTTCAGGTTTGCGTCGGTTTTGTTTTGGCCTGTTGGGGAGGGGGGATTATGTACAGGTTAGTTTTCACGTGTCTAATTTTCCAGCTGCAGAATGTTTCGGACTGCAGCCTTAGTTTTAAAAAGCGCAAGGCGCACTGAGGCATATAGGGTCTCAAAGCGCGAGGCGCAAGGCGCGAGGCGAAGGTGCACGCATCATGGACGCGAAGCACACTTCTATGCAAAAGTTTTTAAAAGTATTTCATATTTCACAAAGCATATTTTGTAAAAACAAGTTACATAAATGCATTAAAAATGTGATTAGGCATCAACATGACTACTAACATAGCAAACAACCTTAAGATATGTTATCTCATCATCGTAGTTCCCCAATGCATGTACTTACAGTACAAGTTTAGCTCACCTTTTAGCTCACAAGGAAGGAAAAGAAGAAAAAAGGTAAAGGCAAGGCTAAGAAAAAGAAGAAAAAGGGGAGAAGATATAGTCTCGCATCCTTGAGGCGCAACTCATCCCCTTCAAGAGGCTGACCTGGTAGCCTCATGCCGAGGCGCGCCTAGGCGTGCCTCATGCGTGCTTTTTTTTTTGATCAGGAAAATAAAAGAAATTATATTAACAAAAGAATGGATGCAAAGATAGCATCGGACAACAGCTATGTACAGCCCAAATGCAGCATATCGACAAAATCTAAGAGATCAAGAGGAGAGTTACAAAAGTTCTCTTTGTCCCAAAAATAGAGAGCCTTGATAAAATAATCTTTAAAACATTGAAGTGGCATCTCCTCATCCTCAAAGACTCTTCGATTCCTCTCACGCCAAATGCTCCAAAAAATTGCATGAGGAAATAATCTAGCAATCTTCATCTTCGCTTTTCCACCAAAAGAGCCCTCCCATGCATAGAGATGTTCCAAAATAGATTTGGACAAGACCTAAGAAACTCCCAGGCAACTGAAAGCTAGATCCCAAAGAGCTCTTGCAAACGGACAATGAAGCAATAAGTGTTCCACCGATTCTGCTGTAGCCTTGCATAATGGGCACCAATTCACCAAGATCTTACCCCTTTTTTGCAAATTATCAAAAGTCAAAATACTGTCATGCGTGCTTTTTTAAACTAAGACTGCAGCACCACCCAAGCTGGATCTGGGCTTGGATTGATGTGGGAAACTGTATTGCTGCAACCAAAGCTTTTAATTAATGATACAAATTAGTCACTCTTTCCTACTTGTTAGTCTTTCCCTGCCATGTTTGTTAATATCTTCTCACATATCCATTGTTTCTGTAGGCGAAGGGATATCGTGTGGGACCTGTATATGATGATGTCTTGGCCATGTCCTGGTTCTTCCTTGAGCTTATCGTGAAGTCAATGGCTTTGGAGCAAATTCGTCTATTCTATCATATCCTTCCGTCAGGTAATCCATTACTTTTTGTTGTCGCATTGAGGGTAACCCAAGGGCATAACTTTATTTGATTATTCAATTCAGGATTAATTTCATGGCAATGAAATCCTTTTCTAACTCCTTTATGGTTGCTTTTACATAGAGATAGTCAATGGAGATCCTTTTTAACTAAACTTAAAATCAATTTTATTCTAGTACTCTCCAATCACAAATATAGGAATCCTTGTTCAAAGGCTGAAGGTAGCTTGAGAACAGTGAAAATGATCTAGTATGGAATAAAACTATGATATTGTTTTCATGAAAAATACAAAGCTATTGAATTAAGATCCCCTACCTCATAACAAGTGCTCCTAAAACAACAAAATAAGATAATATTGCAAAAGGATTCAAAATGCGGTTTCGGTCGCGATTTCGGTTTCGATTGCTCTAATACGGCAATTGCATTCCATATTGCAGCTATTGCGGCATGAAAACGTGGTTCGCCCAACTCCAAAACCCTTCCAATGCTGCCGTTTTGTTGCGGTTCGGCCACATTTTGAATCCTTGATTGCAAGTATACTATTGTTTCCTAAAACTATTAAAACACATATTGTGCACCACATGTTTCTTATTTCTTTTCTCGCCATCCACATGAATCTTCTTCTTTAGGTGAAATAAAACCTCAAAAAGGAGTTGCCTGCTAAAGAAAAATAACTAAATAAGCAACCTAATGGAGGACCATCTTTTGCTTCTTAGTCTATGGATATCTATGCTACTTATGTTAATGAGCTTGTGTGCAGACTAGTTTCATGACCTGAAACACAAGAGGTGTTGTAGAAACACGAATTGAGGCCAGCCTGCCTGAGGGCATACCACCCAACTCAATAACTTCAGCCTTTGAATACCAGAGTCTCCATCTTATTGTCGACCTGGAATTTGTCCCCCCCCCCCTCCCCGGCCCAATGGATTGAAAAAGGGAGATGTAAAATGGAGAAAGTGACATAAGCCTCAGCTATTTCTAGCATCCTTAATACTTGCTTTGTTAATTTCTATGATCTCTCCATGTTACTGCTCTCCAGGGGGAATCAGTTCCATATAGTGTTATTTAGCATACAAATGTGTTACGAAATTTATATGAATATTAAAGACTTATTTTAACTTGAGCTGGTTTCCATATGTAAAATTTGTCTGAAGGATATCAGCATTATGAACTTATGATACAAATGAACTTTGTTTCACATTGCATAATGGTGTAGGTGAAGATGTTCCGCCAATGCAATTGAAAGAAGGTGTATTCAGGTGCATCATGCAGCTGTATGATTGCCTAATCACTGAAGTGCATGAGCGCTGCAAGAAAGGGCTAAGCTTAGCAAAACGTCTAAGTAGCAGTTTGGGTTTCTTCTGTTATGACCTTTTCTCTGTTATTGAGCCTCGTCAAGTGTTCGAGTTGGTATGCTTCTTTCTCCCTAAAATTACTTGAGCCCCATTCGTATGCTTTAGAATGGAGCCCCCATTCATATGCTTTAGAATGGAGCCTGCATTTATTGCGTTTGAGCTTATGGACAATGTGGTGCGAAGGTGATTGACTGCAATTAACAGATCTGGAATTTGAAGGTGTGAACACCCCCCCTTTTCTTTTAATTTGAAGGTGTGAACACCCCCCTTTTCTTTTGTGTCAGGAGGGATAGGTTTGGGAGTTGATATACACAGCTGTGTGCTCCCATCCATATAGTTAAGCTAGCATCTATCCCTCTCCAATATATGCTGTTTATATATTGATTCTCTCTGTCTTGCTATCATCAAGCTTATTATTACCAATGGATTCTTGTCATTAGTAGTGAATTTTTAGAATGTTGAAGGTAATCTTGGATGTTTGACTTGTATTCTTGGTTGTTTGAAGCAATGTGTGGTCTGAGAGTAATTGGCGAGGTCCTGAGCTTCAGTCCGTGTCTCATTTCTTTGGGTGTGTGGTTGAATACCTCCCATCTTCTTACCTTGGTCTCCCTCTTGGTGCGAATTATAATAGCAAATTAGTGTGGGAGCCTATTGTAGAAAGGTTCCAGAAGAGATTAGTGGGTTGGAAATGTAAGCCTTTGTCCAGAGGGGGTAGGTTGACTTTGTTGAAGAGCACTTTATGAAGTCTCCCTATTTATCTTATGTCTTTCTTTACTATCCCAGCTAGCATCGGTAATTACGTGGATAATATTATGACAGACTTTCTTTGATCCAACGATGAAACCAATAGTTGTATCCATTGGGTTAATTGGGAGACTTTTCTTGTTCCAAGCAAGAGGGGTCTGGAGTATGTCATATCCTTAGTGCATTTTGAGGTGAAGAATGTGTTTATGATGCTTTTTAGGCATGATGTGTGGTGCAGGGACCAACCTCTCAAGATTCAACTTCCTAGGCTTGTGGAAACCAGATTCATTGGAACATAATATTTTTAAGGAGCCCCATAATATTTTTAAGGAGCCCCAATGATTGAGAAGAGGAAAACGTCTGTTTCTTATCACTTGCCAAGATGAATGTGTTTCCGAAGTGAATTGATGCTTGTGGCCTTATGACTCCAAAAATACTTTCACCATTAGGAGTTTTTGCCAAAGGCTTTATGATGGGTGGTGATTGAGCTAATTTACTTGTAAAGGCTATTTGGAAGTCTAAAGCTCCCACAAAAGCATGCTTCTTTGCTTGGGCTGCTACTAAAGGAAATATAGAAGATGTGCTTGCAAGAAGAAATTTTGACGGGTGTAGCAGGTGGCGTTTTATGTGTATTGAGTAGGAAGAGATGATGGACCATCTCTATATCCATTTCTGTTGGGTTTCATCACTTTGGCATTTGTCTCTTCCCTTGATGGGTGTAAGATGGGTTGAACCTTTTTGTATCAAAAATGTGGTGGTGACATGGAGAAGAACAAGGACAAAGAGGTGGGTTTGTGGTGTTTGGTACATGGATTCAAAATGTGGCCGAGCCGCGACGAAACGGCCGCGTTGGAAAGGTTTTGGAGTTGGGCGAACCACGTTTTCATGCCGCAATAGCTGCGATATGGAGCGCGATTGCCGTATTAGAGCGATTTCGCCGTACCGCTACCGAACCGAAATCGCGACCGAAACTGTATTTTGAATCCTTTGGCCATTTGGTGATGTACGTGGAGGGAAAGGAATCATTGGATTTTTCAGGGCAAAGCACAGCCCTTTGAGATTCAAGGTCTACTTTTGGAGGATCTTAAATAGTTTATGGGCTATTTTTGAATGGCTAAGCATGCAATTCTTCCTTCCCCGTCATTTGGTGTTTATGGTTGGTGAGTAACAATGGTTTTTTCTGAGATAATGACAACTTCAAATTGTATTTCAGATTTGATTGTTTTATTTGTCTGTTTTTATTTTAATTTGACTTTTGATGTATTCTGTTAATCATGTTGAGTTTTATACTTAGATTATCTGTTTCCTAGAGCTGCTTGCCACTTATTTTGTGGGCGTTCGTTTTGCTTTTGTGCTCTGTTGAGAAAATGAACTTCAAACAATAATGGTTTTCCCCCCTTTCATATATTATATTTGTTGCCACTATTCATGGGTTAGAACAGTATTCCAACTTATCTGGACTTCTGCTTCAGGTCTCCTTGTATCTGGATAAGTTCTCTGGGTTATGTCAATCTGTTCTTCATGACTGCAAGCTTACCTATCTGCAGATAATATGTGACCATGATCTGTTTGTTGAAATGCCTGGACGTGATCCTTCAGATAGGTACTGTGCTTGCCTTGTGCATTCTTTTGATGTATTTTTATTATCTCAAAGTTACATCTAAAATGTTTCTTTGCAGTCAATGATTTGCATATATGTATGATTAGCTTGTACCTGACAGAACTGCATCATTGCATAAGTTTTTCACTGGATCATAATCTACTAATTTCATTTGTCAATTTATAGTTTGAGAAACCTTAAGGTTTTTCTCCTTTGATTTTATATTAATGTTGGCATCTATGATAATACTAATCATTTTTCCGTTGAACATAATTTTGAACCCTCCATGTGCTCCTAGTTATCCATCTCTGATTACTTGTTATTGGTGCTTTAGTTTTCTGAATTCTGCGTAATATTGGTACTTCTCCATGTCCTCCCACTCGTGGAGGAATATTACAAAATTTCTTTAGCTTGCAAGACATACCTAAATCTTAAGTTGCAGAGCAGTAGAGAAAAGATGGACTTAGGAGGTCCTGTTAGTGCCTACATTCAGCAATTTTCAGCTGCCAGCATGGTTTTCTTTAAACGTTGATACATGATTGACTGCTGCATCCCCCCCTCCCCAACCACGAGTACTATTCACCCAAGATGGTGGTGGTGACGATCTGGTTCCGGTCTCCATTTTGTGTTGCAGGAACTATCCTGCATCTGTGCTGATACAAGAGCTATTCGTCACCTTGGATCACGATGATCCATCTCAGAAGGCAAAAGTAAGTTGGCCTAGACATTTTTGTGCTTTTTTTGAGAATGACTAGCTATCTTCCATATAGCAGATCATTTTGGCATGACTCGTTCTATTTTGATACAACAATTATTCTGGAAGGTTTAAACTAGATATATACTTGTAGGCAGCTAGAATCTTGGTTGTCCTCATGTGCAAGCATGAGTTTGATTCTCGATACCAGAAGCCTGAAGATAAACTATACATTGCACAGCTTTATTTTCCACTTATCAGCCAGGTAAGCAGTGTCTATTGCCTACAGTTGATGCTTCCTTCCCCCCTCCAAAAAAGGGCAAAAAATAAGCAAGAGATGTGTTCCTGTCACGCTACAATCACTGGTAATTTGTGCTGCACTTTTCTTCCTGTTTTCTTATCTTTGGAAAGGTGTTATTTTATATTGTATCTTATTCTATATGATGTTTTCTATTTGAAGAAAGTTGGGGAAATGATATGCCAAAGGAGGACGTGGATTCTCAGTTAAAAATTTTAAAATTAGACTTCAGCCAAAATGTGAACTGAAAGCAACATAAAATTTAGATTGCACTTGAGTAAGAGCAAAAGATCAGAATGTGGACGTGGATAGTAAAGCAGGATTCATTTATTTTTTCTTCAGGGATATATTCTGCAATAGTTCCGTACGATTAAACACCAGTGTGCGATATGTGCAGATACTTGATGAAATGCCAGTTTTTTACAACCTCGGTGCTGCTGAAAAGCGAGAAGTCTTAATTGTTGTTTTGCAAATTGTGCGCAATCTGGACGATGCATCACTCAGGAAAGCCTGGCAGCAAAGCATTGCGAGGACTAGACTATTTTTCAAAGTCCTGGAGGAATGCCTAATCCTTTTTGAGGTTCCAACTCAACCTTGTTAGATTTAACCTTTTGTTGATACAATAATCACTTGGAACTTTGATTATCTTTCTTTAAGCTGTTATTTTTGATTTGACCACTTGCAATCTAACCATACCAACCCCCTAGAAGCGGTTTTTTAAAACAGAAAAAAAGAAAAAAAAAGGTGCAGCCTGGAATTATTTGCCCTTTTCACAAAAACGTTGTCTTAAACAGAAAGATTAGGATAAAAAGAGGGAGAAAGTCAATGGCAAAAGGCATGAACCCGAGACTGTGGCGTGAGTGGAAGTAAATGACTATGGTCAGTGAGGTCAAGCCTGGATTGAAGAACTTGGTGGCTAGGGACTCATGGCGAAGACATGATGGGGACATGGACATGGATTGCATGGGTCTTGACTGGTACTTACGTAAGTTATGGTACACTTGTGTGAGTTTGAATGCATTCTGGGGTGCAGAGTAAACTGAAAGAAAATGGAGAACTGGGTTTTGGAGCTGAGGATGGTGGTGGGAACCTGATGGTTCTTTCCCATGCTGCAGCTGGTGGCAGAACAGCCCATCCATGACGACAACAGAGGAGAAGGGGTGAGGGCGTGGTTATGATGCGTGTGTGAGAGGGGGTGAGGAGTGGAGGTTGAGAAAGAACTGGGGAAATGCAGTGGGGGAATAGATGTGGTTGAAGGTGGTGGGGAACACAGAGAATTTTGGGGAACAATCACCTAACTATTGGATTTTTAATTTAATTTAATTTGTTTTGGGTGTGGATCTCTTGAAGTTAGCCTCTCTACTTGCAAGGATAAGATTCCCACATTCGGATCTCCTGAGAACGCAGGAATCACACTGGGTAGTGGTGTTTTTATTGTTATGACTTTGATTGGGTGTTTTATTCGAAAGCCCACCCCCCCCAACAAAAGAAAACACGTTTCGTTGGTCTTGGCTTTTGGTCTCAGTCAGCCTAATAAAGTTTGATTTTTTTCTGTAGCACAAACGACCTGCTGATAGTATGATAATTGGAAACAGTTCTCGCAGTATTGTCGGGGATGGACCTGCATCTCCTAAGTATTCAGACAGGTTGTCTCCAGCAATTAACAATTATCTCTCAGAGGCATCACGCCAAGAGGTATGGTTCAAAGTCGCTTCAATCCTGCAAGTTCAGCCAATTCTCTCTCTTTTTTTGGTTCTATGAGCAGCTTATTGTTTAGTTCCAACATACTGAACATAAAATGTTTTGTCTTGAGTTCCTTGTTGCCTCGTGTTTGGCTTAAACAAATTTTACCCATCTTTTTTGTATTGATGGAAAATTTGATGCAGCCCCATAGAACACCAGAGAATTATTTGTGGCAGAGAGTGAATTCTCAGTTAGGCTCTCCAAGCCAACCTTATTCCTTACGAGAAGCCCTAGCTCAAGCACAGTCTTCCAGGATAGGAACCTCTGCTCAAGCACTAAGAGAGTCGTTGCATCCTATATTGAGACAAAAACTGGTAAGTTTTCTGTTATTTGTACAACTTTCAAATGAGAAGAGAATTGCCTACATCATGGAGCAGACCATTCACCAGACCATCGTCAAGTCAAATGTGACTAAAAGCTCTGCATGGATTTAACTTAAAAAATACACTTGAATACTGCTTAGGCCAAAGTATTGGAGATGGGATTTGCACAAGGTCAATGCAACAATTGAATAGTAGAGAGAAATTTTTATTAGACATTAGTCTTGAAAGGTGTTGATGACCTTTTCTATTCCCAAAGGAAAGAAGTGTATAATATGAGATGTTTTATATGTTATGGTCAGAAGTTTTAAATGTGATCTATTATTCCTCCCTTCCATCTGGGGTTTCTGTTCGATGTTTCTGAGACACCCCATGGTTTTCCAGGAGCTATGGGAAGAGAATTTATGTGCTGCTGTGAGTCTTCAAGTACTTGAAATTACTGAGAAATTTTCCACGAATGCGGCAGCCCATGGCATTGCAACAGATTATGGAAAACTTGATTGCATTACTTCCATATTCACGAGCTTTTTCTCGAGGAATCAACCTCTCACTTTCTGGAAGGCGCTATTCCCGGTTTTCAATAATATATTCAACTCTCATGGATCAACACTCATGTCACGTGAAAATGATCGCTTTCTTAAACAAATTGCTTTCCATCTTCTTCGTCTTGCTGTTTATAGGAATGACAACATTCGAAGAAGGGCTGTGGTTGGGCTTCAGATACTTGTGAGGGTATGAGTTTCATGATCATATTTATGCTTCTCCTGTTATTGACAACGTACCATTAATGCTGGTTGGGTTGAGTCAGGTTGATTATTTTGTTTGTGCAGAGCTCTTTCTGTTACTTCATGCAGACAACCAGGCTCAGGGTGATGCTGACAATTACATTGTCAGAGTTGATGTCTGATGTACAAGTTACTCATATGAAACCTGATGGAAATCTTGAAGAGAGTGGTGAAGCATGGCGTCTCCGAAAATCATTGGAGGAAATGGCAGATGAACAAAAAAGCCCTAGTTTATTGAGAGAGTGTAGTTTGCCTGAGGCTGCATTGGTTTCCATTTCAGAAAACGCTGTTGGAAGTCAGTGGTCTTGGCCTGAAGTTAAACATTTAGTTGACAGTCTTATTCTGGCCCTTGATGCCAGCCTGGAACATGCTCTTTTGGTAGGATTGATCACTTTGTAGCCACTGTCTCTACCTATACACATTATATGATCACTGAGATAGCTACATTTGCTGCCTTTTCCTAGCAGGCTCCTGTGATGAATATTAATAGATATGCTGCAGCAGAAAGCTTTTACAAACTTGCAGTAGCATTTGCCCCAGTTCCAGATCTTCACATAATGTGGCTACTTCATTTATGTGATGCACATCAGGAAATGCAATCTTGGGCTGAAGCTGCACAATGTGCAGTTGCTGTTGCTGGTGTTGTTATGCAGGTAATCTTTTGACATTAATTTCAGAAGCCCATTGGCGTTAATTAAAATGCATGTAATATTAGATTCTTCTTATAGTGTTAGTCATGTTAACTCCTTGTTTGTCAAATTCTATTTATTGGTTATGATTTATTCTAATACAAATGTGTATGTGTTCTGTTGCTTATTCTCCCTTTCAAGTTAACAAACATTTACAGTCCTACGGTGACCCTGCCACAGTGTTCTGACTATACACAAACTGTCAAGGTCTCGGGAATATCATGTCTTCTAAAATGATGTCCACATAAGCTCATGGATGCCCATGAGAAAATCCATAGTACTTGCCTTCGGTGATGGAAGTTTCATTTGTGACCCCATTTGGTATTCATTTTCAAATCTAATTGGTCAACGGACGATATCACCTGAAATTTTATTAGTAAAACTGTAATGTTTGTTGCAGGCTCTTGTCAGTCGGAACGATGGCGTCTGGAGCAAAGAACATGTTGCTGCTTTGCGAAAAATATGTCCAATGGTTAACAGTGAGATCACTTCTGAGGCATCAG
Organism: Carnegiea gigantea; assembly: GCA_029747015.1. NCBI lineage: Eukaryota > Viridiplantae > Streptophyta > Magnoliopsida > Caryophyllales > Cactaceae > Carnegiea > Carnegiea gigantea. The sequence goes on from JAKOGI010002587.1 coordinate 73,834, forward strand.
CTGCCGAAGTGGAAGGATATGGTGCTTCCAAGCTAACTGTTGATTCAGCTGTGAAATATCTTCAGCTTGCCAACAAACTTTTCTCTCAAGCGGAGCTATATCACTTTTGTGCGAGCATTCTAGAATTGGTGATTCAAGTTTACAAGAGTAGAAGGGCGTACGGACAGCTAGCCAAATGCCACACAATGCTGACTGGTATATATGAATCAATCCTTGAACAGGAATCAAGCCCGATACCTTTCACTGATGCTACATACTATAGGGTCGGTTTTTACGGTGAGAAGTTTGGAAAGCTGGATAAAAAGGAATATGTGTATAGAGAGCCTCGTGATGTACGCCTTGGTGACATTATGGAGAAACTTAGTCATATATACGAATCCAGGATGGATGGTAATCACAGGCTCCACATCATTCAGGATTCCAGACAAGTCAAGGGAGACGAGTTGCAGCCGGGTGTCTGCTATCTGCAGATTACCGCTGTCGACCCTGTTATGGAAGATGAGGACCTAGGGAGCAGGAGAGAGAGGATATTCTCTCTTTCCACTGGAAGTGTTCGCGCTCGTGTGTTCGACAGGTTTTTATTTGACACTCCCTTTACCAAAAATGGAAAGACTCAAGGTGGTTTGGAGGACCAGTGGAAGCGACGGACTGTTCTTCAAACAGAAGGCTCATTCCCTGCCCTTGTTAACAGGCTTTTGGTGAAAAAGTCTGAATCCATGGAGTTCTCACCTGTTGAAAATGCAATTGGAATGATTGAAACCCGAACAGCCGCACTACGAAATGAGCTTGAAGAGCCTCGAAGCTCTGAAGGGGACCAGTTGCCACGCCTCCAGAGCCTGCAAAGAATACTACAAGGCAGTGTTGCTGTTCAAGTAAGTAGCATGCACTTTGACCATCCTATGACTGTTATATGCACCTTTACAGTTTCCATGACTGATATATCTTGTCGACTGGGAGTCGGGCTAGTAGATAATTGATTATCAGCTCCCCATTGGAAGGGGATTGCATTTGAGATTGCCAGCAAACATAAGAAATAACGTGTGCATTCCTCAGATGGAATTGTAAAGGTCCACATTTGGATATCCAACTTCCCAATGGAGATTGTAGTTGCCAGGAAGGACCTTGTTCTCTGATTTTCGTTCTTTACCCAAAATGCGTATGATCTATGGGTCTGAGGCGCTTGCTAAAGGCATTTTCCATTAGGGTAATGGAGTTGAAATCACCTGACCCCTTGGGTGTATATTTTCTGGTCTATCAGTTGATTGATGCACTCTGTGAAAGGCAAGTATGTCAATTGAACTATCAAAACTGTCAAATTCTTTGCTATTTGAAATCACAAAAAATTCGACCTCCCAAAAATTGATGTTCTATGGGTCACCATAATGACATTGCACTTTTCTGTTGTAAACCACAAGATGGAAGCAAATCATGTGAGGTTGAGCAAATCTTTTCCTCTCTTCATAGCCAAATTGTACGTTCATAATCAAATCATATGTTCCTAAAGTGGGCCAGCTGCAGATTACCAACTCCTGAACTCCCAACCTGCGAACCGTCCCCTCCCTTGAGGATGGAAAAAAAGGAGATAAAATTCAAGAAATGAAAACAGAGACTGATTCTACCATTGCTCCATTTCGTCTTATGTCATGAATGTGCACCATTGCATATGGTCGTGTAAAGATTCCGTGTAACAACTAGATGTATTTGCAGGTGAACAGTGGAGTGTTGAGTGTGTGTACTGCTTTCCTATCAGGTGAGCCTGCAACGAGGCTCCGTTCACAGGAGCTACAGCAACTCATTGCGGCCCTACTTGAATTCATGGCTGTATGCAAGCGGGCAATTAGAGTGCACTTCAGGCTGATTGGAGAAGAGGACCAGGAGTTTCATACCCAGCTTGTTAATGGATTTCAATCACTTACAGCTGAGTTATCTCACTACATCCCTGCAATTCTGTCAGAGCTGTAACAGACGACTTCAACATTCAATTGATGTATTCTTATGCGTCCTTTTGGATTCTAATCATCTGTACTTTGTTTGTCACCCAAATGCAATTAATTAAGCTGATGTGTTGCCTCAAATCTGTATAGATCCATGACCCTTGTATTGCAAGTACAATGTGTATTCTATCCATGTTCTTTTTGCTTTTCTTTTGCTTTTCATTTCAGAAACTGTTGAGAATTCTTCATGGTCTGGGTTATCTGGTTGGTTTGAAAGCAAGGACATGCTTCTGCCCGCCTGCATTCTCTACCAAGGAATGCCTCAACTACATGAGATGTGCTGATTTGAGCACCAGTGGTTCGAAATCTAGCGTCACCCTGGCTCATTAATTGGAAAGCACGGGTGGCCAAAATATAGGATTTGGCAATCTGGCTTTTAGGGAGCCATTGTTCTTTGGTCCCGTGCAATTCTATCCTGAAGTCTTGATTTCGGTAGATTAGCTGGCAATTTGGTACTATAGTGTTGCCACTTGCCACAATGCCAACTTTCGCCTTAAATTTTGATTTTTAAAGAAATTACTTGCTCTTTTTATTAGTGAGATTCTCAGTCATTATACAAAACTTGTAGGACTACCAGCTTCCTGTGTTCCCATGTTCATGACGTGCGTGTGTTGTGCCGTGAAGCGACTTTCCATGTTTTTAAAATATGTTTTACTGCCGCTCAATTTGACGGCGGCAAAAATATGGTTTTATAATAATAGGCGCAGACTTTGCACAAGTAAAGTTGGAGCAATGTCAAGAGAACTGACCCGGTGATCGAACCGATTGGACTGTTTGGACTAGGTTAGACCGGTTGATCCGGTTTATTGTCGAATCGGATTGGACTGGCATGATTCCGTAAACTCGAAAAAAATTCTATAATATATGAGCTGTAGTAATTTTTTTCAAATTTTCCAATGAACATATGCAACATATTAAATTACTAAAAAGCTCTTACATAAAATTGTGTTATATGTTACAATTCAACGTATTAGTTAAAATAAAATATTAATTTGGACTTTACAAAAGTATTGTGTTGTTTTGGGCTATGAAAACCAATTAAATGGAAGGGGTTTAGCTGTTTGGACTTTTGAGGCATCAACACGTGGGCCATTTATTTATTTGTTTATATTTTTTTTTGGTGAGGTGAGCACATAGATTTAAATACTCTCAACTCTCAACTCCCAACATAACCTTAGACCATCTAAAGGCTTAGCTATTGCCCATCGCCATGTTCCTCTCAGTCTTTCCTAATCTCTCTCTCTCTCTTCCCCCTCTTCCTCTCTCTGTCTCTATCAGGATGCATCCCTACTCTCTTTATCATATGAATTAGCTTCTACAATGGTGAAGGAGTTTTCCTTGCTCTCTCCATCTATGCTCAGTCCTATCACTTTGAAATTTTAGATTTAGGGTCTGTTTGGACCTAAGAAACTAGCTAGGAAAGAAAAAAATATGGAAAATTAAAAATTTTCCCACGTTTGGAGTGAGAAAAAATGAAAGGAAAAAAATAAGAGAGAAAAGTTGGAAGAAAATTAAGAAAATATAGTACAAGACATTTTCCTCACAAAAATGTAAGGAAAACGCTGGAAAATTCTTCGAATGCCCCTCCTCACTTCAGATCTCATGCAGTCAAGCCCCTCTCGACTCTCACTCTCGATCCTCGCAGTTGCAGCCCCCTTGGTCGATCGCCGAAACGTTGCCTTGCCGCTATGCCACAACACAGAGCAGTTCAATTGACTGTGAAGCTCACGAATTTGAAGAGGAGAGAGAAAATTGCTACAGGCCTACAGCTCTTTTTTGGGCAAGAATCATCCATTTTCTTCTTTTCTTTTCAATTATGTTGAGTAATTGTTGTTTTCTCTTGCAATATAAGTGATAATTGTTGCAGGTTCTTTCTGAAGTGGGCTGATTTCAAAGGCAAACTGAGAAACTGAAAGGCTTCGGTTGATAGAGGTATTAACTTCTTTCAATTTTCTTTGTATGCCTTCATCTTTTTCGGTTTTCCCCTTTTTGAAATGGAGCCCTTAATTTTTTTTAACCGTTCATTTGTTCTGTCTTGTGGGTAGGTTTGCAAATCAATTGCATTACGCTTCTATGAGTTATGAGTTAGTTTTTTCAGCTGAAGTATGCTTGTTGATTGTGTCAATATGTTGTAGGCTTGTAACTTTGATGTGGGTTCATTAGGTTTAGAATCTCGTGTATCTTTGTCTTACACATGTAAGGTTTGAAAAATGATCGATTATATATGGGTTCGATTTGAATTCTGATTAATAAGTTCTTGTTCAGAACCTGATAGTTATTCACTATAATTACAGAACCTGATAGTTATCAATTTTGTTTATCTACTATAGATAGATGGGTGGAGAGCAAGAAATCAAAGAATAAGGCAATAGAGTTCGTGTGTGAGGAGTTGAGATCCCTTAGATCGGGTATCGATGCAGTAGCAATGGCTCTTGAGGAAGACAACTTAAGAAATTACAGTGAGGAGCAACTTTATGATGAAATTACACAGGTAAAGCTCCGTCTGCATTTCATCTTTTTTTTTTCCCCCTCTTGATTTCTGGGTCAGCTTCGTCTCAGGCTTCTAGTAACCCAATTTCTCACCCCAGGCTTCCATTAACATCAAGCGTTAGTGTCTTAAGTTGCCTTTCTCAAGACCCATTGCTGTTACTCTGTTTGTGTTTACTGTTGCCATTTCTCTTACTAATTAAAGGCATGGTCTTTAGCATTCTGTGTGAAGGCTTGAGACTGATATTTTTAGCCCTCCAACTAGCCATTATTTACCCTATTGTGTTACGCTTCCTGCTGAAAACATCTGTTTCCAGAAGTGCAATTTGGGTTGCGAAATGGTTGTCTTTGTAGGCCTTTGAATGCCTGTAGCCTTCTCTTGCTAACTGAGAGCCTGTAAACAAGTGGCTACTTGTTGGTCTCTTTTTATAGTGACTGAATCTCTCCATATTGCATGCGTGCTTTGCTGAAAGAGCCCCTTGATTTTCGTGGTTGGAGTTCATTTGAATGGTTTCTTCAATTTCACAATGCACTTTGGTAACTCTTCAGTTGGGGGAAGGAGTTGGTGTATGCTCTTCTTACTGACATAAAGGATTCCCCATGACAGTATACTTTCTTATTGGTTAGGAGATGGATGCAGACCTGAATTTGTTAGATCCACATTCTTTGTTTTCCGTTAAACTAACTGTATTACCTTTTTACGTTACAAAATTCGTATTTTTATTAACTTTACGAGTTAAATTATTATCGATGTGCTTATGTGAATGATAATTTTATTAAAAAGAATTACTATTATTATTAGATCTGTCAAAAATTGACCCGACCCGAAAACCCGACCCGAACCCGCCCGAAAATTTTGGGTTTTGAACACGATTTTCTCAACCCGAACCCGAAATAAACCGAACCTGAAAAACCCGCAAATTAGCGGGTCAAACCCGACCCAAACCCGAACCCGCCCGCTTGACCCGAACATTATATCCGTAGTTCTTTATTTTTCTTTAATTTATCTCTTTTAACAATAATGGTTAGTCATTTTTATTGAGTATTTTGAAAAGACATTATATAACTATTGCATCTATTTATAAATTAAACAATAATAACCTTATTTTTTCTTCTCCATTCTTTGAAAATAAAACTGTACACAACTTTTAAATAGCAAAACGTTAAAAATAGGTATAAAATTGCATGGAGTAACTATCTAATCTTTTTTAAAAAGTTAATTTAAAAGAACACAAGCATTAAAGATGCGAAAGTCATACTATTATATAGTTAGTTCAACAAATCTGTCCAATTTTTTTAAAATTAATTAATTTGTAATAATTTAAATTTTTGATGTTATAACTGCAAGATAATATCTTGTACTTCTTTTATTTAATTTTCTTTGATTTTCGTTCTGACTAGTCTTGAACTATGATACTAACGGTAGAAAAACGACTACCCTAATACGAAAACGACTCTATGATACTAACGGTAGAAAAATGACTACCCTAATACGAAAACGACTAGTCGTTTTCGTATTAGGGTCGGTCCATTAATAAAGTTTTACTTGATTGGACATTGGTAGGTTAGTTAATAAAAATATTAAATCATTAAATAGGTTATTAGCAGTGAAACTACTACAACCCATTAAAATGCTTTAGATGGGCTGCCCAATAAATGATCGATGCACTATTAACCTTCTTTCAATATATGGATCAATCTACTCAAAATAAAGTGCGGTTTAATTCTTTACCTGACCATACAAGATGTTCACATATTATAATAAAATGTTTGAATATTTTAATATTCTTTTGAGAAATTACAATTATTATTTTGCATTTTCATTAAATAATGACAATTTTGAGTAATAAATATGCAGAATTTTTGATTTTAAAAAAAAGAAAAATAACTCACAGAAAAGGCGCTCTAAACCCGTTGGGTTGATCCGAAACCCGTAAAACCGAAATACACCCGACCCGTATTTCACCCGAACCCGAAATACACCCGACCCGTATTTTATCCGAACCCGAATACACCCGACCCGTATTTAACCCGCCCGCCCGAATTGACAGGTCTAATTATTATTATTGATTTTAAAGTTAATTCGTGCTATTTGTGCTCTTAAATTATGTCGATAGTTTAATTTAGTCGTTATTCGATTTATTTAGTCGTTTCCCAAATGCGAGTAGGTTGTTAACTTTCGAATTAGTTTCGATGTTTAATAAATCGAACCTTTATATATTTGGAAACGAATAATCAATAAAGGGTTGTGTTATCGATTTGGGTTTCGAATAAGACGTTCGAGATTGGACTAGCGATTTTAGTTGATTGAGTTATTGACCAAAAGAAACAACCACAAAAAAAAAGAAAAGGGAGAGGGGGTATAAGGGGCCGAAGCCCCTTACTTTTCTTGGCAAGACACGAAAAAAAGGGGGGGGCTCCTTCTCTGGGCATCACGATGCCCTCCCCGGGCAAACTAACACGTGAAGAGAGAGGGAGAGAGAGCAGGGGCTGGCTGGTCGAAGACCAAACTTGGCCGGTTCGAGGAGAGAGAGAGCGACAGAGGCTGAGAGCGACTGAGGGGGCGAACTGAAAGAGGGCATCGGCGATGGTGGAGGTCGACGACTAGGGTCTCCGGCAGGCGTGATTCCGACGACCACTACTGCAGGTCGAGGCCACCACAAAGAGCGGCAGAGCCGGGTCTGGGCATGCTTATTTGGGTCTGTGTCGGGCTAGGATTTCAATCACATTAACTGGGCGCGCGTTGGGGCTAATTGGATAGAGGGTTGAGGTTTTCCGGCCCTTAAAGTCGAGCCAAAGCCCTTAGAACGGGTCCTCTAGCATGGAATCGAGGCGGGTGTTTCTCACCTCCTAAGTATTAGTAATTTCAAAATCATTTTAAGTTTTAAGTTGTAAAGCATGTTAAGTTTAGCTAGTTTATGCCCGATAGTGACTTCGAATCAATATAGTTAATTCATGCCTAAGTTTTTAATTCGAAACGAATTATATATGTTTAGCGTTAATTCGAATGCATGTAGTTAATTTATGCCTAAGTTCTTAATTCGAAACGAATTATATACGTTTAGCGTTAATTCGAATGCATATGGTTAATTCATGCCTAAGTTTTTAATTCAAAACGAATTATATAAGTTTAGCATTAATTCGAATGCATGTAGTTAATTTATGCCTAAGTTTTTAATTCGAAACGAATTATTTATGTTTAGCGTTAATTCGAATGCATATAGTAATCTATGCCTGAAGATTTAGATTGAAGTGAGATATACATGTTTAGAACCAAGTTTAGTATATTCCGTTATTACATGCTTGTAAGTCTAATTCGAACCGAGTCAGGCATGTTTAATATCAACTCTAGTAATCTAGTTAACGCGTACTTGAAAGATTGACGTGAATAAGTACTGCGACACTAAAAATAATTGCCCAAGGTTGTATTATTCTTTAATGACACAAAAAGGGTTGCAAGATAGTCTTAATATAGGAAACGAACATCCTGAGATGCATTATGCTAAAAAGGTCTAAATAGGTTCGAGTAGTAATGTCGTTACAAGTAATTAATGTATAGATTCGCATTATTTCTAAGTGACCTAAATGGGTTTGTTTAGCGACAGTGATATGACAAACGGAAGCTTAGGGTCGTAATATGCCTGATGGACCATGTTAGCCTAACTAAGTGATTCATTCTATGTCTAACTAGATATTCGACTCTTGCTAGACTTCAATGGTATAAACGGTCATGTAATAAGTGTGTCGTTTTATGTTCGCCGTGAAAATGTAAATGATGTAATAAGCTAAATGTAACATGAAACCAACACTTGTCCATTTAGTGAGTTACGTTTAGCTTTAGAATGGCTTGTTTACGACTCCTAGCTAACCTACATGAATGCCAATCACACCACATGCTTCTTATTAAGTTTAGCCATATGAATGCTTACATGTATATATATGTGTGCTTGGATATAACCGTTGGTTGCAGCGCTCGACTAATTGCTAATATTTAATCGGTAAGTTCAGCATTGGTAAGTGTGTAAGTTATGCATTGCCTTTCAGTATATCATAGTGATTAGGTTGCTGGATTGTAAAATTGAAATCGAGATGGTAGTTGGATGGTTTGAGGTAGAACTATGAGTGGTTCAAGGTCTTTGTGGTATGGTGCTTGTGAGGAGGGAGCATGGGTTGTGAATTAACCGCAATCATATGAATTGCGACACCATGTGTGGCTCATTGTGCTGAATTGATTATGAAGTGCTTAAATGTGATACATGTGGACCCCCTTCCCTTCCGTGTCCTCAAGTTACATTATGTGCATAAGAGTGAGTTTTTCAAAGAAGGATTTCATGTTTGAAATGATAATAGCCATGAATATTAGTGCATGATGGCATATTTTAACTAAATGAATACAGTTTTGGGAGTGAACCTGTTTGAATAGGGGAATCCTAAAGAGTTTTACAAAGGCGTGAGTTGCATGATAAATGATTTCGCTGTGAGAGGCAGCAAACTTATTAGTCGTTATGACCAGTTTAAATGGCTAAGATAAGTACTTAGGGACAACAGATGGGAGTGAACCTGCTTGAACGGGGGAATCCCTAACCTAGGGAGTAATCCCTAAAGACCCTGACGAGGGTTAAGGTCCAAAATTAGCCGCTATCCCGGGAGTAAGAGCTTAGTGTGAGTTAATCTCACTGGGATTGAGTGTAGATATCTCCCAACCAGCACTTTATGATGATCTTATGCCTAGAGTAGTTTCTTATTAAATAAGAAAAGCAGTTGGCATTTCGCCTTTTTAAGTATTTCAGAAAGAAAGTTTTTGAGGGTCATTATAAGACCAAGATGAAAGAGATTCTTTAAAAGAATATAAGTTTCAAGAGGCTAAGAGAAGAGTTTTTATGAGCCTTAAGAGGCTAAATGAAGTGTTTTCAGTAAAAGAGGGAAAGCTTCCTGTGTATGACATGTGCATATTCTAAGTATAACTTATGAATGAGATGCTAAGTAAGATGCGAATATGAGAAGTAAGTCTTATGAGCATATTTCACGCATATCCTATGAATGAGAATTGATTGAGACTTAAAATGTGTGTATCTTATGCATACCATATGAATAGAATGCCAAGAAGTTATGTTTATGAAAAAGAAAGTTTCTATGCTTAGCGTCGTCCCTTGTTTAAGTGTTTGACTGCCTGGTAGTAAAGAAGTTTGGTCATTTAGGGATCTAGAAATGTGTTTGAGTGCCTAAAGTGAAGTTTATGGTTAGTGATGTTTCCATAAGAATTTTATGAATGCCTAATATGATAGTAAAGTATGGATACGTGATATGTGAATAGTAAAGATATTATTGCCTGCAACGGTTTTGGTTTTAAGGGGGTTGGGGGACACTCACTGAGCGTGTGGTTGCTCATCCCACTATTCTTTCCCCTTTTCCCCAGGTTTTCTTTGTGACAGGTGAAAGTTAAGCTATTTACGCGGAGTTGAAGTTTACCCCTGGTTGAAAAAGAGTTATGTGTGCCATACACAAGTAGTTTCTCGAGTTCAACGATGTAATATAACGTGCTCTTAGTTTGTAATTATTGTAACCTAAGTCTTCTAGCTCATATAATGCATATTGATTACGAGTCGCTCTGTATGGTCATATGAGTCAACCATCTAATTAGTTAAATGTATTCTTGGTTAAAGTTAATTATGTTTTGGGATGTAAACCCCAATACTCCGGTTGTGTGAACCGTTGAGTTGTATCTTTTGCTTTTCCTTTATTAATGAACTATTCTGTTTGGTGTACTCCGAGCGGGTGGCTCGTTGAGTTATGATCTCCGGCGTGTGGCCGTTGAGCTATGTCTATATGTTTTACCCTTCCGTTGATTTACAGGGAGTTATTGTAAGGCTTTTAGCCTGGGAACGGTCAGTTTTTAGGGGGAACTCTGCCCGTTTCGTCTCAGAATTTAAATAGAAAGTTAAGTAAACGTAACGCTTCTGGCCCTAAGGGCTGGGGGTGTTACAATTGATGGTATCAGAGCCATGGATCTGACCGGATGTGCCAGCGAGGACGCTGGGTCCCTGAGAGGGGGGTGGATGAAGGTATACCACATCGGGAGTTGAGGAGAACGAACCACGCCTTATAAACGTGGAAAAACCTCAACCCATTGAGGTGCCTTTTGAGGACAAAACTGTGAGGGGTGCACTGGACTCAGGGTGAGCGTGCCCTGGTGTGAGCTGTGTAGCCCCAAAGCGGATAATACCTCGATGGCGGGTGGTCATGGGTTGTTACAGAATTGCAATGTATCTTTTCCTCTTTGCAAAGGGTTTAGGTGATAGAAGCAGTTTGAGTTTGATAGGGCTTAGGATTTGTAGAGTTTGCAGGTCACTTGTTTGCTTTGGCAATGTTACTGCTATGAGGGAAACCTCTTGCTTGCATTATGCAGCATGCTACACCTACAAGTTCAAAAATCTAATCTCCTTTGATGTTATGTTTATAGGTTGAAGGTTTGAACGAGATATCACAAATGAAGGTCTATCAAGCTCTTTTAACGGACCCTAATTTAGCTAGAGCGTTTCTTGCTTGCCCAATTGCTTGTCGTGAGTTGTGGTTAAAAGTCAAATTCGACAATGAGTTCTTGGAGTAGCTTGGGATTTCGGAAATTTGGAGCTCTCATTCCTCTCAACTCGTTGATGTTATTGGTTCTGCTTATGTTTTTGTTATTTTCAAGTAGAACTCCGAATGTTATGGATAATTTGATTTGAAGTTGTAAACTGTTGAATTGTAACAAAACCAGGGAGTTTGAAGTAGAAATTTACGTTGGAATGATAAAGTTTGAGAGGTTACCGAATTGCATGTGTTCAATATTTTTATGGTATTATTTGGAGGAGTTCCATTGACATTAGATAGCAAATGGCAACTTTGAGGTCACATTTTAATCTTACAAGATATATTTTTCTTTGCTTTACTCATTTTTTCAAGTCCAAACAAAGAAAAAAAAGTTTGGTAGAAAGTTATTTTTTTCTTTGTATTTTTTCTCTAAACCAAACAAGAGAAAGAAAATGACTTTCCTTCTCATTTTTTTTCCTCCTCATTTTTTTTTCTTTCAACTTTCTTTCCACCTTATTTTCGAAGGTCCAAACAAGGCCTTAGTTTTCAAATTTTGAAAGAGATAAACACAAAATAAACTCAAGGGAAGTTGCAATGTGATGCTGTGATTGCAATGCTGCGAGCACTACTGGATTGCTGCAGAAAGCAATGGAGTGGCGCATGGTTTAGGATGTGGACTTTCTTCTTTTTTTTTTAAATTTATTTCTGGAAATCCCGGTTTGACCGTTGCTCGGCCGGTTCGACCGTGGCTCGAGTCAGCCGGGTTTGACCAGATTTTTTCAGTTCACTTGCTCAAGCAAGTTATAGTTTTTTCTGCTCCCCTAAGCTCACCGATTCCTGGTTCGATCGGCTTGACCGGCCGGTCCGGTTCGGTTTGCTTAACACTGAGTTGGAGGAGTTGTTTGGTGTCTAGGATTTGTGATCTAGAGTGTGGGTTCAACCATTTGTTGCCATCACATTTTAATTTTTTTTCCTTTTTAATGTTGGAAATTTTTTAAATGCTTCTTTCTTTGTCTATTTTTAATAGAGTAAATTAGGGCTTGTTGCTTTCGTGGGAAAATATGGGTTGATAAATGGGTGAAGTTGGTTGAGATTGACAGAAGTGGGTTGAAGTAGATTGAATAAGGTATTTTTTTATTGAATTGTGTATTTTTTTATTGAAGTGGGTTGAAATGAATTGAAGCAAGTTGAAGTGGGTTGAACTTCATTGAAGTTGGTTGAATTTTTTTTGTATGATGGGTAGAAATTGATTAAAATAGTGGGAAGTAGGTTGCAATTAGTTGAAGTTGGTATTTTTTTATTGAAGCACGTCAAGTGGGTTGAAGTAGGTTGATGTGGGTTGAAGTTGGTTGAGGTTTGGTAAATTTAAATTTACCAACGAAAAGAACAAGGCCTTAGTCAAAGTTTTATTTTCAATCAAATTGTCCAAAAATTGCACACTAAATGAAACAAGTTGATGGTTTTTTATTTTTACCTTCCTATCCTTTTTCTCTTTGGCTTGGCAACATTTGCTTAGTTTTTTTTTTTCTTTTTCTGTAGCGTACTGCAAGTTAAATAACCAAACATAAAAAATTACAGCGAGATCTCTAATCACCGGGGAACAAAAGAACCGTCATGCATCATCTAGATACATTGTCCTAGAGAACCTCATGAAACTATAGCTATACAAATCATCATCCTTAGTATTTCCAACATGGTTGACGAGTCGCTCCTTGATGAAGATCTTCGCAACAACGACGCCTAGCACCTCATATTTCCTTTTCAACAGTTAAGTCTCATTATCATTCTTCAGTTGGATATCGCCGCACCCATTGCGTAGCCATCACTTGAGTCTCTTTCTCCATTTGCAGTTTTCTCTGCGTCATTCAAATGGGTTAGAATTAAGAAGCGCAAAGTCTTACCTCTTCGAGGTTGAAAAAGTGTCATCACTTTTTTGGGGTTAGCTAGAATTATGGTCATACCTTCCGCTCTTCTTCCTTCTTACATGATCACTTTGAGCTCGTGCAGAGAATTGAAGAACACTTGTCACGCCTTCCTCTTGCCATGCCAATTCTGTGTCTTGGGTGCATAGTGTGTGTATATATGTGTGTAGTGACGGAGCCAGGATTCTGAGCAAGGGGGCGAGATTGGAAAAATTAAAGGGCACTTCCAAAAAAAAAAAAAAAACAGAAAAGGCAAAACGGAGAGTTGAACCAAGGACCTCCCACCCAAAACAAGGGGCAACTACCACCCTACTATGCACTCCTATGATGTGTACTTATGAACTAATTAATATATATCTATTTTTTTTACCCACAAAAATATCCCACATTTAATTTTTTTCTCCCAAAAAGTTGGGGGGTCAATTGATCCCCCTTGCCCCAACATGGCTCCGCCCATGTATGTGCGTGTGTGTGTCTACACACACCCCCCCAATTAGTCAAATTTTAGTGTTCACAAAATGTGAAGCTATTGTACATAAAATTTCAACCTATTGTTGACAAATGTTAACCTATTGTGTACAGTGTTAAACTATAGTTCACAAAGTAGAATATTATGCTAGCAATGTTCTATTATTCAGCATTCTTAATTTCTTTTAACAAACTATGTTCTGTTTGTCAATATTCTAATAAACTTATATTGTTTCCAAAAAGTTAACTTATTATTTACAAAACATTATTCTGTTGTTCACAAAATTTAAATATATTATTCACAGGATAAAACTTTTACACTAGCAATGTTATATTATTCACAAACAATTCTTAGTTGTTTTTAAAAACATGTTCTAGCAGTCAAAATTTAAATAAAAAATCTTCTATTGTTTTAAAAAAAATTGACTTACTGTTCATGAAAATGTTAACCTATGATTTACAAAAATAAAGCTATTGTTTGCATGAAGACCTCCCCCCCCCCAAAAAAAAACCCCTAACCCATTGTTCTATAAAATAACTTTTACATTTATTTTTTTTACGACTTTAAAAGAACTCTTTATGCTAACAATGTTTTATTATTCACCAAAACTTGTTTAATTGTTCCAGAAAACATGTTGGATATGTGTTACAAAGACTAATAGGTAATAAAAAACTGTTATATTATTTACAAAACTAATAGGTAATAAAAAACTGTTATATTATTTACAAAAAAATTATTCTTTTGTTCATGAAGCACTAACCTATGGTTCACAAAATATAAACCTATTATTTGCAAGACAGAATTTTATGATAGCTATGTTATAGTGTTTACTAAAAATTCTTTTTTTAATAAAAATAATTATATTATACTAATCATAATTTCAATAGAAAGGTTGTATTGTTCACAACTTATTGATCACAATATGTTAACTTATTGTCCAGAAAATAGAACTTTTATAATAATAATGTTCCATTGTTCACCAACAGTTGTACAAGCTCATTACTTTGTACTTTTATCCTTGCAAATTTGAGTATATATGCCCATTTATCTCAAAATATCATCTAAAATTTCTATAAAGTTTGCACATGCTTCGTTTTTACAATGAGAATAACTGCATGGTAAATCTTTCCTTTTGGGCGATATCTCCCATGAAGTCAACTTGAATTGAATATAACACATATTTAAAAAGAAATACATAAATGGTTCCAAAAAATCGATGAGTAGGGGTTTTAATGAAGAGTCTTAGGGTGTGTTTGGTAGGGGTGAAAATCATTTTCCTAAAAAGCGATTTTCTCATTTTTTGGTGTTTGGTAAAACAAGGGGATAAAATTGTTTTCAGGGGACAATCATTTTCCCTATAATGAATGAAAATATTTTCACTTTGAATGGAGCGTAAGTTGATTTCATGTTTCTTTGGTGCTTACACGGTTTCACATTCTTTCTCTTTTTTGTGTCTATATCCTCGACATATGGTTCGAAGATTAAGGCAGTGATATATAATTCGAAGATTCAGGCAACACATTAAAGATTAGTGAAACTGTATTATCCTGATGTCGATACCAATACCGATGCCTGTGAATCTGACAACTATTATCTCATCGAAATCCAAAATACTTTGCAATTTATCGTCAGGGTTAAGAAGATAGAGAAACTTACTAGATCTTTTTCCTCTTCTTTGTTTGGATTCCTACTGAAAGGTGTGAAATCGATAAAGCGTTGCTAGTATCAAATTGTTAACAGTAGGTAAGATCAAAGAAATTGAAAAATGTACATATTGTCACAACTTTGATCTATATAACACCACTATTGTAATATAGTTCCCTAAAGAACAAAATATAAATTCTAATTTTTCTAAATATCTTACTTATTTTTGTTTTTTTCACTAATGTGCGTCTTTTTAGCCTTTTTGTTCATTTTTTGCTGATCAAACTCATTTTTCAGAAACTTCATTTCTCCTTTTATCAAACAATTGAAAATATGGGGAAAATTATTTTCAACCCTACTAAACGCACCCTTAATGTAATGTTTCATTTGATGTAATGTAATGACAATGTAATATAATCAACTTTACAATATAATCATGATTACTTAATTTGTGGTAATCATAATTATGCGATAGTTCTTTTATTACAATATTCTTACACAATCAAACAAAATAATGAAAATACAATTACAAAGTTGATTGCATTACAAGCTTAATTATATCTAACCAAGTATTGCATTATAGTTATGGATACTATTGCCAAAAAAAGGTGAAAAACAACGAAAAGGGGAAAAAATGATACAAATGTATCATGCCTTGTAGCTAGCACGAATCCAGTCCCTAACCTGCCGCTCAGCTCGTAAAATTTAAACCAGTGCATTACTGAACTATTTGGGTTAACCTTGTAATGAAACATTATATGACGCCTCTGGACTGGGTGCACTTACCCCGTTGTACACACAGGACGACCGTATAATTTGCGCTCGTAGTCCATTCTCTCTCTTTCTCTCTCCTCTCTCTCCGGTTACCTAGAAGACAGAATTTAAGTCGTCATTTAATTTAATTCGAACAAGCAAACACATTGGGTGATAAGCGGAGCTTCACCTTTCAATAGACAATACAAAACGGCAAACCAGATGTGTAGTGCCTAATTGTAATGGAAAAAGGTCCATGGCAAGGGAAGGCAACCTTGTTCTGCTAGGATTGCATCTCAAGCTTGAGCATGGATACCAATTATCTCCATTTCAAAAGCTAGTTTTAAACTTAGCGTTGAACAATCTTTATTAGATAGTTTACATTAGCAGAAGGTCACAATGGTGATAATAAACCAAATTACCAACCCTTATTGCCTCATCATCCTAGGGAAAAAAAAGGCATGTAATTTTGCACCAAGCAAGCATGAACAAGCCGAGCTGTGACAGCTTAGATGAGATATGCTTCCCTCATGATGGCACTGGTCTTGTCTTCGATATCAGGCTGCTGCTCTTTCCTATGGATTGGAAATATGGAGGGTGAGCAATGGGCCTTGGGCTTGGTTATTTAATGTACCCCCCTGCCCTCCAACCCATCACTTGACTAGGACAAACTTGTGATAGAGCCCAGTTCGAGGCGATCTATTTATAAAAATAAAGAAAATGCAAGTATAACTTTTTTATCGTCTCCTTTCTATCTATAGACTACATCGCATTGTATGAAAGTTGTTAGGAATTTAGAGCTATCAATACATACACTAACTTACAAAGATTGGTTCAAATGGTGAACAACACCAGTCCGGAACTGAAATTTAATTCTAACCATGAATTCTACGTGGGAAGCAGAATATGAAGGTTTCCGATGATGAGGTTCCTGAGGTTCCTCCTGATGAAGATGATCGCATCTGTCTCGCCATTTATCTCACTGCATGGTGGAACTGGGGAAGAGAAGCTTATAGGAACCCAGGAAGCATGCTTTTATTATCAAAATGTTTGACCGCACATTGGTTACTTGGAATTGAAAAGAAGACTAAAAATCAAGGGGGTTATGAGAGGGCATGTTCTTTGACTGACATAAGGCATGACCATTGACTAAATAGGTTTTCAGCTTTGGAGGATTGTAGTCATGTGCTAACTCAAGGACTTTGGCTCTTAGGTGATGATTGCATGGTCATTGCAAACGTTATACCGGACGATGTTTTAGGGGCAAGAAACATTGGGTATGCAGTCATTTTTCATGGAATCGGAGCCCATCTCAATTCGATTCGTTCCTTGATTTTTGAAACCGGCTAGGACCTAGACGATCTGTTTTTTTTTTTTTTTTAAAATTTAAATTTTGTTGTAGACTTCGGGCCTTGGACAAACAAGAATGACACTATTAATGGAGGCTACTTACTATGTTGCTGATGAAGGCCGCAAGCAATAGTGAAACTGCAAAGAGTGGGAGAACATCAAGCATTTAGATCTAATAACGTATGTAAGTATCCTGCATTCCTGCTCATAGTAGAAGTTTTATTCCTACCCAGATTAGGCCTTTGTACTAATCCTTGTAACTATGTAATACCCTAATATCTAACATACACAGATACCTTGCCTCATGAGTTAAGGGAGGGACTTAAAATTCCGTACATGATATCAGAGCCTCAAACCTAATTTTTCAGCTCCTCTCATCCTGTTATGTTCTTCATGTATACCAATGCCTGCCTCCTAGTTGCTTTGGCATTCTCAGTTTCTCACCTCTTCTTTTGAACCAACCATGCCATCGTCTTCAGTTCAAAGTGGCCTTGCTCAACCTTGCCCTATTGCCACTATTGTTGACAGCAACACTAATGTAATGGTTGGTTGGAGGTAATGCAATTTATTTTGCAATGTAATCATGATTACTTAGTTTGTGGTCATTATAATTACAAGATAGTTCTTTTGTTACAATATTGTCATACAACCAAGCAAGGTAATGAAAATACTATTATAAAGTTATTTACATTGCAAGGTTGATTACATCTAAGCAAACATTACATAAGAGTATCCTGCCATCAGGTTCCTCCTTTGCTTTCACTGTGCCTCCGCTTGTCTACTCCTAGTCATTTTTACCAACCTTCTACAACCCTATTCCTTGCTATCCCTTTTATTTTAGGCAAGGAGTTTATTTCAAAAAATCTACCCCCTCATACTCAACAACAAAATGGTGTTGCTAAAAGAAAGCATCGTCATATAGCAGAAATGATAGGTAGAATGCTTATTGATGCTAATATGCCTCATACTTATTGGCATGATGTTGACTTCTATTTATGTGATAATCATATTCTTGAACTAAATTAAATTAAGTTAAGGTCTACAGAGAATTAGCAATTAGTGTGATCGAGATAATTCACTCTATTTGAAAGAAAGTTGTGAATTCTTTAATGTTATTGACCTTTGAATCAACCAGCACGTGAAAAGTGCTTGTTTGTTCAGTAAATTGACATATTGTAAGGTGATGCTACCCCTGGACGTTTTTAGCCATTGAAGTTAATTGTAATTTCCTTAATGTTTTGATTATATAGAATCCAACTCCAACCTTGATTTCATTTAGCACACTTTAAAAGAATATACTTAGTATTTTCAATTTGGTCTCCGTGGGACGACCTTGACACACTACAACGCCCATGTGCTTACTGTGGTGATTAGGAATCTAGGTGCGTGAGGTGCTCCACTTATTTTTAACTTGTTATTTACCAATGACTTTGTTTTATTTAAAGGGACAAGTCGCAAGTAAACTAGGTGATTAGTTAAGGGTGGCCTTTAAGATGTTTGTAGTGCCTTAGATAAATAGGTAAATTCAACAAAGCCCAAAATCCTTCTCTAGTACTGTCATGAACTAGTAAAGAGTAAGACTATGATAGTCTAGAAATTACACAGTCGATGACTTAGGGACATACTTGTTATGCCTCTGGTAATAAGAAGGGTGACGACAACGATGTTTCAACATATTGTTGACAACATAGTTAAGCACTTATCTAGTTGGAAAACTAAATGCTTGTCACTTACATAGAGGATGACACTAACCCAATCTACTATATCATTCATACCCACCTAATGCATGCAAACCATGTGACTAGCAATTGCAAGATAAACTTGTGATGAAATTGATAACTTTTAGGGAAGAAACAAGCAATTAGAGAAACCCACAATCATGCATTGTCATGGGACATTATCGCAAGGCCTAAGACGCTAGGTGGAATAGGTCTAACACAGATATGAGACAGTTGAGTTCAGTATTCTATGTCTAAGTTAGGTTGGCATGTTTATCTAAGTTGAACTCTTTATACGCTAGGGTTCGACACTTACAAGCATTATAGAGGAAGGTGTGATATTAACTTGTTTAGGCGTAAAATATGTGCTTCAAAAACATGGCAATGAATCTAAAAAATGCACAAATCTTTCAAGTAAGTACAAGAAAAACTATTGGAGATCGAAAGATAACTTTATTCTAGGTTCATACTTAGACTCCGTGCGGTCCTTAGAAAATTTGGTGGAAAGAAAAGTTGAAGGAAAAAATATGAAAGAAAAAAAAGTAGGGAGAAAATGATTTTTTTTTCCTCTTGTTTGGATTGAGGAATAAAATATAAGAATTTAGATGAGAAATTTGAATGTTGATGAACTACTTGAATCATGTTGATGTCATCTAAGCAATATGAGGTTAGAGAAAGTTAGAAATTTTCCTCAAACTTTCCTTACAAATTTATGAGGAAAATTTTATCACTAGTTTCTAATAAATTTTCAACCTAACTTTCCTCTATATTTTTTTCTTTGTGACTTTCTATAAACTAAACGCAAGAAAAAAAGAAACTTTTACAAATTTTTTCTTTCCACCAAATTTTCCAAGGTCCAAACGGAGTCTTAAGTTTTTCACAAACAACTCATTGGCCTTGATATGACCCAGTCCCTCTACAACAATGCTCTCGTATGGTTGGGGGATACTTGGACCAT
This sequence comes from Carnegiea gigantea, assembly GCA_029747015.1. Classification (NCBI taxonomy): domain Eukaryota; kingdom Viridiplantae; phylum Streptophyta; class Magnoliopsida; order Caryophyllales; family Cactaceae; genus Carnegiea; species Carnegiea gigantea. Next base: position 93,699 of record JAKOGI010002587.1, read on the forward strand.
GGTAGGAGCAGAGGTGCGATGACTTTGCGAACTATGCACCCAAAGAAATCCCAAAGAAATTGATTGCCATTGAAGTGGTAGATGACAATGACATTGAAGACAACTTCTATTGGAGTGGAACAAACTCAGGTAAATTTTCTCTTAACTTCTCTATTCGAGTTATCCACCCGTGAGCAAGAGCAAGAACTGGAAGATTGTGATTGGTGAATGAGTTCCAGAAAACTCGAGCTGTATAGTGGATAAATTCAAAGCATTTGCTTAGCTTGCTCTCCAAGATTGCATCATGACCAACGCGTGTAGGATGAAGCATGAATTTGTAGCAAGCTCAATTCACACAATTTACGATCAAGCTAAGGAGGATACATCCAATCAAGGGCGGAGCTACATTGGGGCAAGGGGGTCAATTGACCCCCCAGGTTTTTGGGGAAAAAAATTAAATATGGGATATTTTTGTGGATAAAAAAACTATATATATATTAATTTATTCAGACATATTTCACAAACTTGTGGTTGCCTGTGTGGTCGGTTGCTTGTTTCTTGTTTCAATTGGCCGTGGGTTCGACTCTTACTAGTTGCTTCCAGGCCCCTTGTATGTTTTTTTTTTTTTTGAGTTTTGGAACTTTATTTTCCCTGCTCACTTACTCGACTGCCAGTTCTCGACTCTCAGTCTCTCTCTGTTGCTCGCAGCTTGCCTCGACTCTTGCTAGCAGCCAGCCCCTGCCCACTCTCTCTCTCACTCTCTGCAGTTAGCCGTCGGCCCGCCGTCCGCTGACCGGCTGACGCTGCCGGCCGCTAGGCCCGCCTCCACTCCTCCTCAATTCTCCTTCTAACTCCTAAATCCCAAATCCCAATTTGAGATAATTCTCAAAAATACTCAATTTTTGTTTTTAATTTTATTATTTTGTAAATAATTATGTTTATTTTACTGATTTTAGTCAGATTTGTGTTAAATAATTGATTAACTTAGTAAATTACTCATGATTCATGAATTGAAAAAAGAGGATTTTAATCTAATTGTCTTCTTGGTTGAAGATTTAAAATTGGGCTAATTTTGTTTATAATTACTTCCTTATTTATGTTTAGTTTACTAATTTTTATTGAATTTGTGTTGAATAAGTGGTTAATTTAGAGATTTACTCATCAATTAAAAAAATTAGGTTTTGCCTTTCTTGATTGAGAATTTAGAAATTAGAATTGGGGTAATTTATTGGTTGTTGTTTGTTTATTTGTGTTAAATTTATTAACTTTAGGCAAATTTGTGTTTGTTTATGATAAACACAAATTACCTCAATTCTAATTCCTAAATTCTCAATCAAGAAAGGTAAAACCTAATTTTGTAAATAATTATGTAAATTATTTTGTAGATAATTTTGTTTATGATTTACTAAAAACCATAAACCTAAGTAAGAACTTGATTGTGTTTTTCAGTTTGAAATGGAGAAGTTTTTCAACAAGATAGCCAGACGATATGTTGGTTCAAGTTCTACATCAGAAAACTCACTACTGATCCAAGAAAGTGCCAAACAAAGTACTCAACCACCATCTACCAATGAACAACCAAAAAGCACTAATCCATCTTCTTCCAGGAGAACTCCAATCGATATTAATGCTCTTCTATCGGATCCAGCTAATAGAAAATCGATTTCAAGCTATCATCCGAATGATCGTGATGAGGAAAGAAGAGCACATGTACAAAAAGGTCCTTACCAACCCCGAAATCATGCATTCCCTCAAACTAAAATGTCCAATTATATGTGGCGTTTTAATGAATCACGGTTTGCGGCATATCCTAATTGGTTAGAATATAGCATAAAAGAAGATGCGACATTTTGTTTGTGTTGTTATTTGTTTAAGAATGACAAGTTGGGTCATGGTGGAGGGGATGCATTTATAAGTAAAGGCTTTAGAAATTGTAAGAAGAGGAAATCATTTGATGCACATGTTGGTGAAGTAAATAGTGTGCATAATCAATGTGTTAAAATGTGTGAAGATCTTATGATGCAAAAGCAATCCATACAAACTGCCTTAGACAAACAATCTGAGAGGTTAAATCTGAATATCAAGTCCGTTTAAATGCTTCAGTTGAAGTGGCAAGGTAACTTTTAAGTGGAGCATTGCCTTTTCGAGGTCATGATGACAATGAATCTTTAACAAGGAGAGGTCATTTTTTGGATTTGTTAGAATGGCATGCGCAAAGTAATGAAAATTTTGGAAGTATTTTTCAAAAGGCTTCATTAAATCATAAATTGACTTCTCCTGATATCCAAAAAGACATTGCTCATTCTTGTGCAAAAGAAACCATTGGAAAGATTCTTGAAGAACTTGGAGATGGATATTTTGCTATATTAGTTGATGAATCCTATGATGTATCTTGTAAACAACAAATGGCTAATGTCTTGCGATATATTGATAGAAAGGGATTTGTTATGAAGCGTCTACTTGGTCTTGTTCATGTCACCGATACTTCCTCTTTGTCACTAAAGGAAAATATTTATTCTTTGTTATCTCAATATTCCTTGAGTCCATCTCGCATAAGAGGACAAGGGTATGATGGGGCTGGTAATATGCGTGGGCATATCAATGGGCTTAGAGCTTTGATTATGCAAGATTGTCCATCGGCACATTACATTCATTGTTTTGCTCATCAGCTTCAATTAACTCTTGTTGCGGTTGTAAATCATCATGATGATATTGAATGGTTCCTTGGGTGGGTTGGTGTTACATTGAATGTGATTGACGGTTCTTATAAACGTAGAGATGAGTTTCATGAAAAACAAATAGAAGCAGTTGAAGAAGCATTATGTTTAGGTGAATTACAAACTGGACGGGGTTTAAATCAAGAACTTGGACTTGGAAGACCTGGGGACACTCATTGGGGCTCTCATTATAAAACATTTACAAATATGATTATCATGTTTGCTCCTATCATTGATGTGCTTGATGTTATAGCAACTCATGGAAATCATTCACCTGATAGAGTCACGGCGCAAGGTGCTTTAGATGCCCTACAAATGTTTGAGTTTGCTTTCTTATTACATTTGATGAAATTGGTGTTGGGTATTACAAATGCATTGAGTTAGGCTTTACAAAGAAGAGACCAAGATATTGTTAATGCTATATCTCTCCTTACTACTGCCAAGCGACAGCTGCAAATAATAAGGGATTAAGGATGGGATGATTTGCTTGATAAAGTTTCTTTATTTTATGTGAAACATGATATTGAGATTCCTAACATGGATGACTTTCATATTATTCAAGGAAAATCCAAGCGTAGAGTTTCCAAGATCACAAATAAACATTACTATCGCATTGATGTGTTCTACACAATTCTTGATATGCAAATGCACGAACTTAATAGTCGTTTTTCTGAGGCGACCACTGATTTGCTTCTTGGGGTGGCTTGTTTGAATCCTAGTGGCTCATTCTCTAACTTTGACAAGAACAAGATACTAAGAATGACTCAGCTATATCCAGATGATTTTGATGACTTGGCTATTAAGACGCTTGCTTGTGAGCTGGATACTTTCATTGCTAATGTGGCTGATGAAGTGAGGTTGTCCAACATTTCGGGACTTTCTGAGCTTTGCAGGAAGTTTGTTCAAACAAAGAAGTATTTGAGCTTTCCCCACCTACATCAACTTTTGAAGCTTGCATTGATTTTATCAGTTTTCACGCCAACTGTTGAAAGAGTGTTCTCTGTGATGAAGTTCATCAAGACCAAATTGCAGAACAAAATATCAGATGAATTTTTAAATGATGCTATTGTTACTTATTTTGAGATTGATATTTTTAAAAGTCTCTCAAACGACGATATCACGCTTTACTTTCAAAACATGAGATCTCGTCGAGGACAACTTTCTTGCATGCTTTGTTTTCAGAACTATTAAAGTTTATATTATGTGTATTATTAATCTCGCCCCCCCTTGGTTTCAATCCTGGCTCCGCCCCTACATTGCATATGTGACATCGAAAAGTATAACTAACGTAGTAATACCTCATAGGCTAACGAAAAAGGCTAAATAGAGTCAAAAAAGAGTTATAGCTAGAAGTTGGATCTGATCAAATAAATATCAAAGACAAGTCCATTGATAGTGATTGGCTAATGAAGTTCATAATTGTGCTTTGGTGGCTTTGGAATTGGAGTATGGTGTGTTTTTATTAGTTCATTTTTTTCTTATTAAAACTTCGTTTTCTTTTTACATTCTAAGTATGGTCTAAGAGCCTTAGAAACCAATGAAATGAGACTTCTTGAAAGGTCGGGGAAATTGATCCATTTGTGCCCTGGCAGTGCAAGAGGCCAGTGGATCCTTAACATTGCTCAAGGTAAACATACCTCAAATAAGTTGTTAGATAAAGTAGGACTGCCTTGAATACGGAAATAACTGTCGGGAGTAGTCCACGCAAATCTGAATATAAAGCGGCTACTAGAGTTACCTTAGAAATGCCTACGTCCTAAACCCGAGTGCCTGGTAGTGATGATAAGGCAGCCATGGGGAGGGGGAGCAGAGTGTGAGAGATGAGACTTATGTGTGTTTCTAGCTGAACCCCCCCCCAAAACCTTCTTTTATAGGTTATGGGGGGCAGCTAGGGTTGCCTAGGGCAATACTTTGTAGCCGTCGGGCACCACTTAATAGGCTGAACCTACATAAGGAATAATTAGTAGATGTATTTAGGGGATCAAGGCTCGCATAGCAAAGGCATTTTCCAAACGTGTGGGCCGAAGGAGATTCTCTGATTGTGGCTAGGATGCTTAAAGGACGAATGATGTGCAACAAATGATGTACAACATGGATCATGGACCTTTAACAATGATGTAAGGGTTTAATGTGCTTGATTCATTGGCATATTGTAATAACGTATTTGGTATTGATAGGCAAACTAATTTGCGAATGTTCTAGCCAGCATAGGAGTCAAGCTTAATGCCAGATTATCTTTGTTCATTTTTCCTCTGAATGAAAATTTTGATGTTTCATATGCCTATAGTATAGGATTTGTTTGCACTACATTATTACTAAGATTAGCTGTAGGGCTTAACCCCTCTTTTAAGAAATACAAAAATCTACAAGGTATAATATATCACATTTTTTTCTCGTGCTTTTTCTAGCATTAGTAAGTAAGCCCAACTTAGCTTCTCACATCTCATGGTAATATCATTGGTGGTGGAACCAGCAAAAGGATTGTCAAGTAGAAATTGAACATCAGAAAAGTCTTGCCACCATGCCTACGTAGGGTTACCATCTTGTTAGAAGGCAAGAAAAAATCCCACCAGATAATCCATTTGGTACTCACGCTACACTAAACATTCATTTATATATATATATATATATATATATATATATACACAT